>MU714263.1:50911-77127 GCA_026770625.1 Nicotiana glauca
GAGGGGGAGGGAGGAGGGAGGGGGGTGTTGAGTTTCCTACATCGGCTAAGGGATGGGGGACTTGGTTTCCTTATATGGCTTGGGCAATCCTCACCTCATGAGCTAACTTTTGGGTTGACTTAGGCCCAATGCCCATATTTTATCAATTAAATCTATTATGGGTTGCAAGTTGCAACTTACAAGTATTAGAATAGATACTACAATATCTAATGAATGGATATTATAAGTGATCACCACATGTTTTGTTGCTATAAGTGATCAACACATGGTTGATAGAATAATAACTTTTCATATGTTAATGATCTTTTGTAAATTCTAATTATTATATGAATAAAAGTTGTAACTTACTAGCATTTTTCATTCCGAAACGTATATTCCATCTTCAAAGATGCTCTCTCCAACAATTCAAATTTTTACTACTCAAAACTAGGTTACTAGATGAAACAGGTTTCAGCCCGCCAACAATTACTTTTTGGCTGCTACGATATTCAGTGGCACATTTCGAGAAAAAAATATACATATTAAGTGAGAATTGATCTATCCCTCTTGGTAAAAACACAACTTTCAATCAAGTGCACCATTAAGCTTTCTTGATGTATGGGTGCCAATATTATATGTAGCAATTTCAAAAAATATATACATAAAATATTTAATTTTGAGGAGAAACCATGGTTTACCTGCCCATAATCTCCCTTATAAATCTGCCTCTGACTGATCGATATTATAGCAGTTCAAGTTGACTAGCTGGGTGCATTAATATTTTATCATACTAAAAAGTCGAAAAACATTTTCAAACTTGGTTACCTCGCACCGGCTCCTAAACAAGACTTCAGATATATTTTACTTATTTTTTAGAGCTTAACAATGTAGACTCGAATGTAAGTCGGTTGGAAATTCAATCAGTTTCTGTCTTTCTTACCCTTCTCATTTTTTCCTCTATCGCAAACAGAGACAAACCGAAGTAGGATCTAGAGGGTTCAAATGAATCTGCTTGACTAATTTTTTGAGATTTTATATAGATTAAATTCTGTAAATTGTGAAATATAAGCCTTTCTTGAATCCGCTTGACCAAAGATGCTACTGTGTAAAGTTCTTTGTTAAGTGTTTTAAATTTTTTTCCCAACTTTTTTTGAAAAATAAAATATAGAGGAATGTCGACCAGAACTTTTTAAAATTGCTCATTTTGTAGTAGCATTATGAGTTTAAGACCCGAAAAAGAGCGGACAAGAGGGGTTGCTCGGATGGTAGAGCAAGGTGGGAAGTTCTTGTAGGGAAGGACGCCGGGGGTCTATTTGGTAGCAGCCTCTCTACCCCAAGGTAGGGGTAAGTTCTGCGTACACACTACCCTCCCCAGACCTCACTATGTGGGATTATACTGGGTTGTTGTTGTTGTAGCCGAAAAAGAGCCTCAAAACAAATCTCACTTGCCACGTTGCCGATACCATTTTTATTGTCGGTTAACATTATTTTTTATTGAACCCGCTTGCATAAATACTGGTTCGCCACTAATTGCAAAGACACATGACAGCCATTGGTGAAGTAATAATTCTATTATATATATATATATGTGTGTGTTTTTTACAAAATCAGTCTATCGCAATAAGTAACTTTATATAGTTTTTATTAAAAAGTTATTTCCGGTTGAGGAAGTGGTGAGGCCCTTGCAACAATCTTTTATAAAATTACTTACCTTTTGATTTTGTAAAGCTATCATACCTTTTAATTTTGCCATTATACTTCAATTATCATACCTTTATTCTTCCGCTTGTGGTAGTGGTTTGACCCATGTATGTTGCATTTAGAGTTTATTTAACCTAATAAACATGTTATAGCGCAGATAAAAGTAACAAGTGCGAGATTAACTTGAAAGAAACGTTAAATGTAGATCTGTTAATTTTATTTTAAATTTTCTTTCATTCTAATTTATGCAAAAGAAGGTAATTAAGACAAAACTGCATCTTAAATTGAAAATCGGGACAAGTTTTACAGCAACTTGCACCAGCACTCGGCATGCCAAAGAAGAGACGAGTGTGTAATACATAATTAAAATATAAAAGTGTCACTATTCTCATAATTTAATGATTCATTCGGTTCAATACACTTTAAATTGCTCATTATTAACTCAATCAGTCAATTTAATACTAACACCTGCTTTGTGATTTTTCCTTCTTTTTTTTTTTAGGTCTGGTCTACCTCATGTTGACCAAATATATAATAACAGAAGGACGACTTTAAGTTAATAATCAATATTCTTTGCTAATCCATCTTTTGGTACGTAGTTAGGGATGGTAGTTATTGGTGCAATAAATAAAAAGGTGAAATGACGGAAGTGGTACTTGATCCAACTGGGTAGTTGCGGACCCAGGGAAATACTATTGGAAAGTCCAGTCTGGAGTCTGGATTTTTTCCACTATAAATAGTGAATGAAGTTGAGGCAAAGAGTCTCATCATCACATTAATTAATCCTTTCATCTTCTTAATTCTTTCTCATTTCCTCATTAAATTGTAAGACAGATTCTTAATTATATGGCCACCACTTTACATAAGAGGGGACTCTTGAGCTTGGGGAATCGATTTCTGACCCTCTCTGGCAGGTCAGTTTTTATATGTCTATACTCTACAGAAAGGTGTTATTTGTATTCACAAATCTCGTGTTAAACTCTGTTCAGATTTATTGATACGAGAATTTTGTAGCATAATCTCTTTTGCTATTTTTTGGTCTGAGAATTTCCGTTTCGCCTCCCTGTTCTTGGAATTTTGTTTGCTAATTTTTTGGTTTATTCTCAATAATAATAGTAGCAGCATCTTGAGACTATAATCGATCACTTGTGGCGGAAAAGCTTATATATTATGTCAGCTTACATAGTTAGTATTGTGTTGTGCAGGAGGGCAGTGCACGCATCAGTCTACGACAAGAATCCAGAGGAATACGTGCGACCTTATTTTGTGGCGCCAGATGAAGTGATCAACGACAAATACTGGGCTCCTCACCCTCAAACTGGTGTGTTTGGGCCAGCAACCGATCACAGTGGTTTCAAAACGATGCCTGCCAGTGCTAGTGTAGATTCTGTATTGGAACAGAAGGCCTTCTTCCGCCCTCTTGAGGATCTTGAGAAGCTACCCTACGTTTAACTTCCATAATCACACAGTTTCAACTCTGTTAACTCTCCCCACTTTACAGAGCTAAATGGGGCTGAGAGTAGCAGCAAGTTTTAAGAAAGATATATGTTTGCTTTATATTCTTTGAGTCTGTAGCATATGAGTATTTGCAAGTGTAGTCTTAGACCACTGCCTCTCCACTGCTTTCAAATGTTTATGAGCTATTGTTATATGAGTTTTTTACTTCTGTCAAGTCTTGTCCCTTTGTGTACAGATTATAGAAGGGCTTGGTTCTTAACGAGTTTCTTACACTACAGTTACGGAATAATAAATGCAGAAAGTAAAGAACACAAGTATTTTTACGTGGAAAACACCTGGCTCAAAAGGTGAAAAACCCACAACCTCTTTCCCAGTAGGATTTTTCCAAACACTTTATTAAATCACTGAGCCAAACAACAGCATTTACAAAACTCTTGTAAACTTAAGGATTACCTATAACCCTTTATGGCAGCCAGCCTCAGGCTTTTGCGACAACTTCAAGTTAACTCTAACTTGAACAATACAACTCAAAGTACCTAGTACAAATGCTTCTAGAAAAAGTTGAAAGGTACAACTCAAAGGCCCTACTACAATTGAACTAGAATAAAAGACAGATACATGGAACTGGTTCTTCTATCTGATTCATGTAGCTCCAGGATCACACTCTTGAATCTCACAAGAATTGCTCACAAAATGTCTTGCTATTTTGCTCTCAATTCGTACTTTCACTTGTGTATCACCTGTAGAAGAGAACACCACTGATATTTATAGAGTTAGTAGAATAAGAAATAACTAGAGTTCTAATGTTATACTCTTCCATGGTGGAAGAGTTCTAATTATCTTTAATTTCAAATTCCTCCCTTATCTAGGATAGAGTTCTCTTCAAGTAAGGAGTCATGCTCCTTATCAATTATGCAACCGTTTTGTTCAGGAGATATCATATATAATCACTTATGCTTATCCCCTTCAAGTGCATGCCTTGTTCTTGAATCTCCCCATGTCCTGTGTATACTGTGTATACTGTGTATGGATCTGGTCCATGCATGTGTTCCTTTATCAATCATCAAAACAAAACTTACTCAAGCCAACAAATTCCCCATTATGATGATGAAAAACTCTATGTTTTTCATAAGTATGAAACATGTTCCAACTCAGCTCAACATCAATACAAAGTTAGAACACTTTCCATTTTTAAAGTCACAAATCATTAAGGACTAGGTTCATTAGGTTATAAACATCACAGTCCAAGCAAAAGCACAACCTATATTCCCCCTTTTGGCATTATCAAAAAGTTTCATAATTAAATTATATAACCAGATTTTAGAAGATCTTACTCATGGCCACTGAGGCTACTTCAAATGCAATCATGGATTCAAGTTTCTCTTACCAATCTAAGGATATCAGCCATCTAAGAAATATCAATAAACAATTAGAGCAAAAGCAGTGATTATCATTGATAACATTCATCCACAAAGCATAAAACGAAATAAAGGTACGGAACCATGAGCAAAAAGGCAAAAAGAAACATCCGACTAGAGTCACTGGTTACAAAGTAGGCTAGGAAGGGTTTAAGGCTTGGAAGGACCATGTTCTTGGTTTCTGGCCTAAAGCAGCTTTAACATGTCTTGAAGAATGCCTTCATTATTCTCTTTCTCCTTTTCAAGCTCATACCTGAGTGCACCTCTCTCAATTTTTACTTTAGCCAGCCTCTCAATCTCAGCATCCTTAGCCCCACTCTCCTTCTCCAAAGCTCTTACTTTGATGTTCACAAGCACCCTCTTGGATGAACTAGGTTCTTTGGGAGTAGCAAGGACTTCATGGTCACAAGCAGTCAAAGTATTGGCCTCAAAGTGATCTTTACTTGTGCTAATATCTCATTTCTTTAGGGGAACCTTCAAGCACAGCGGTGAGTATGAACCCATAGAGTATGGCATAATTTTTAGTGCCAGAAAGTACCCTATCAAGGAGCTGGATTATAAACTCCGATAGTTAATCTACCTCCCACTATCCAGGCACTCCATAAGGACCAGGTCCGTGAAAGTAACAATGTCCCTTCTCTCCTGTCTGGGCAGAACTACTTTGTGGACAAATTCAAAGAGCACTTTATGGGCAGGTTTCACTTCACTCTTATAAACAACCCTAGGTTGTAGCTCTAAGTCTCTGTTAGAAAATTTCTTGGTGATGGCAAGTGAGTTAGTTAGGTTTTCTAGGCTAGGCTATTTCAATTTTTTTATAGTCATTGTACCCTTCAGCAGGTATCCCTAGAATCTCTTGTAGTTTCTTGTCATCAAAACTCACTTTCACCCCATTCACTACATTGGTTACCCATTTATTCTTGATTTCATAGTTTGCAAAGAACTCTACAATATCAGCTCGGGCTAGTTTCCCTTCCAACTGAAGGACCATGTCCTTCCAGCCCTTGAATTTCTAATTTCTCCAACAGCAGCACCATTCCTTCCTCCTTCAAATCTCTTTGGAGTCTTCCCTTCAAAATTGTTCTTTTTCCAAACTTAACCATCTTGTCATGTTCTTCATCAGTCTCCTCTTCTTCCTCACTCTCTTCTTCTACAACTTGAACTTCTCTTGATTTCCTGGCAGACCTAGTTCTTTTTGCCAAGGCAGAGCTTTCTGTATCAACAAACTTTGTAGGAGACTTCTTTTTGGAAGTCTTTCTTTTCTTAGCACTAGGAGTCAAAACCTCCACTTTTTCTGCCTCATCCTCATCATGAAGAACCAGGTCCATCTCCTCAATCTCAATTGTCTTACTGGGTTTGCCCACCTTTTTCTTTCCTTTAGCAATAATTTTCTTTTTACTCTCAGCTAAGGCACTTTCTAGGTTAACCTCACTCTGCTTCCACTGACTTGGTATCTCTTCCTCTTGTGGGAAGTGTTTTTATAGGGATAGAAGAGGCAGTCTTTCTCTTTTTGCCTCCGATAGAAGTACTGGGATTTTAACACCTGGACTCTTCTTCTTCTTAGGATTATAACTATCAGAAACCCTTTTTGAAAGGTGGCGGAGGGGTTCCTTCTTAGATGGAACAGGTTCTTGGAACCATTTCCTTAGCCTCACCAACCCCTCCACTGCACTTGGATCGTCAGATCCACTGCCTCCTTCTTCTCTCAAACTTCCTTCTTCCTCAACAGCTTCCTCACTCTATATCATCATTGCCCATGTTTCTTCAGTCAAACCAACAGGAGTGGGTGAAGATTCAGCCACTCCTCCTTCTCCCTTTCCCCTGACATCTCATGTTTCCCCTCACTATTTTTTTCTTTTTTGTTTTTTTTTACCACCGATTTTAGTAAATTCAGACCCTACACCAGCTATAGTACCAACAAGAAGAAACCTTTTCTCCATATTTTCAACCACATCAAAATCAACATCAGATGAGATTTTTAGCCCAGAAGTTACCTTTCTATTTCAGATGAAACAAGTTCTTCCCCCTCAATTATGGACTTGAAAGATTCATCTGATTTTTGGTGTTCCTCTACCTAGCTTGTTTTCAATTTCTTATTTATTTTCTTGATTTGTTCAATTTCAGTGATTGCTTTATGAGGAGTCATCTTAACACGTCCTGTCTTGGGCGTAGGGGAGGTTGAAGCTATGGGTAATGTTTTTTGGGGTGGTTGAAGCTATGGGTAATGTTTTTTGGGGTGGTAAAGAAGGGTTCCCAATTACTTTGGGGTTTTCATACGGGTTTGCCATTAGATGAGTGTAGAAGAGATGAGAGAAGGCTAAGAGAATTTTGGCGTATTGAATTTTCTTCAAAGTACACAAATGAAGAAATGGTTAATGTCCAATCAATTTTAAGAGGAAGAGTTGGAGTGGGTAGCAGTTTCTTTTTGGAGTTTAGAAGTCTAATCATCCTGGAAATGTCAGTTTGAATAGAAGTTGGGCTCTTCCCTATATTCTAGGCAATTCTGACACGTGGGACTCCTTGGTGAAGCTGGTTTGCTTGTAACTGATAGGCTTAAAGGGGGTTGGGATTAAATGAGACTCCCTTTTTTTATCATGATCCAACTACAGTTATTTTAAAATATTCGGAATGAAGAATACATACCTTGTAATCTTGATGAACCTGGTTCTTCGCTGAAAGTTCTCTTGTGTCAGACTAAATTTTCCAATAAAATAAGGGTAATATCATTAGAGATCAGTGAGGCATTTTAGCATATGGCACAAAAGTATACTTAATAAAAATATGAGACTGAGCAATATCTAATCTAATTATTTACAAGATTCACAAATTATCTAACTAACTATTGAAGTAAAACTGGTTCCTTTTAGGTGATCTTAATCATCCCTAATTCTAACCCATTCCTTTCAAAGTTATCTCTACTTATAGATTTTGTGAAGATGTCAGTTATTTGCTTGTAAGTAGCACAAATTCCATAGTGATCAAACCTTTCTCAAAGTTGTCTCTCAAAAAGTGATGCCTAACATCTATGTGCTTAGTTCTTTGTGATGAATCGGGTTCTTGGTCATACTAATTACACTAGTGTTGTCACCAAAATAGGGATATGACTTACATCAATTTCAAAGTCCATCAATTGCTATTTGATCCACAACAATTGAGAACAACATGAGGCAGCAGTCATACACTCAGCTTCAGCAGTAGACAAGGCCACACAATTTTTTTTGTCACCCAAGACACAAGACATGAACCAAGAAAATGTGCCACACTGAAGTGCTCTTTCTATCTACAAGAAAACCTGCATAATCAGCATCAGCATATCCCACTAAGTTGAAATTACTACCTTTTGGATACCATAGGCAGAGATCACTGGTGCCTTTTAGATATCTCATGATCCTCTTGACAGCCGTCAAGTGTGACTCCTTTAGATTTGCCTGGAATCTAGCATGAAGGCCTACACTGAGAACAATGGCAGGTCTACCAGCAGTGAGATATAACAAAGAGCCAATCATTCCCCTATACATCTTTTGATCAACAAATGAACCATGTTCATCCAAATCCAATTTTGTGGTTGTTTCTATAAGAGTGTCAATTTCTTTGGAATCTTTCATTTTAAACCTTTGATGAAACTCTTTCACATATATCTACGGATGGATCATAGTTCCATTTGAATTTTATTTAATTTGTAAGCCTAAAAAGAAATTAAGCTCACACATCATACTCATTTCAAATCCACTCTCTATTAGCTTAGAAATTTTTTTACTTAACATGTTTATAGTTGCTCCAAAGATTATATCATCAACATATATTTGAACTACCAAGAGATATTTACCTTTTTATTTCAAGAACAAAATATTGTTAATTTCACCTCTCTTGTAGCCATGCTCAAGCAAGAATTTAGACAATCTTTCATACCATGCTCTTGGAGCATGCTTGAGCCCATAAAGTGCCTTGCCGAGCTTGTACACATAATCAGGAGATTTTTTGATCTCAAATCCAGGAGGTTTCTTGACAAAGATAGCCATTGAGGAAGGCACACTTGAAATCTATCTGATGGAGAGTGAATTCCATGTCAGCAGCAAAGGCTGTAAGGAGTATAATTGCTTCCAATCTTGCAAATGGAGCAAAAGTCTCATCATTGTCTATGCCTTCCTCTTGACTATGTTCTTAACCACCAATCTTACCTTATTCCTTATAACTATTTCATCTTCATCAAGTTTGTTTCTGAAGACCCATTTAGTGCCAATCAATGATCTGTACTTGGGTCTTGGTACCAGATACCAAACTTGACTTCTCTCAAATTGGTTGAGTTCATCATGCATTGCATTCACCCAGTATATATCCTGTAAAGCCTCGGAAACGTTTTTAAGTTCAATAAGAGACAAAAAAGCATAAAAACATAGAGGTTCTTCAAAGAAGATCTGGTTTTGATTCAAGAGGTTAGACCAATGATTATTTTTCCAATGGAATGAGAACTTTGATATTTGTAAGGTTTCACAACCAGCTGGTTTTCTCTAGATGTTCCTTCAATGTTTTGTGGATGTGGAATATGTTCATCGCCGAGTTCCCTCGAGATTTGAAGATTAGTTCCTCTCTGTTCAGTTCGCCTTGTCAGGTTGCTCTAGGTTGAATGAACTATTCCATCACATGCTCCTTCCTCTGGTGCAGCTTCAGGCTGGGTTGTTGCTTTAGTTAAGTTTCTTACTAGCCCAATATCTTCATCATCTGGTTCCTACCTCTCAGATAGAATATTGGTTTCATAAAAAACAACATGTACACTTTATTCTATACATATAGTTCTTTTATTATAAATCTTATAAGCTTTACTATGTGAAGAATATCCCAAGAATACTCCCCCATCACTTATGGGATCAAACTTACCTAGGGAGTCTTTTTCATTATTGTGCACAAAGCACTTGCATCCAAATGCCCTAAAGTGAGATATATTTGGATTTCTACCTTTAAGTAACTCGTATGGAGTATTCTCAACAAGAGCTCTAGTCATGCACTGCTGTAGCATGCAGTGTTCACAGATTCTGCCCGGAAGCTATAAGGCAATTTATTAGTAAGTAGCATAGTCCTAGCCATTTTCTCCAATGTCATATTCGTTCTTTCAAGTACTCTATTTTGTTGTGGAGTTCTAGGAGCTGAAAAATTATGATCTACGCCATACTCATCGCAAAATTCAAAAAAAAATTGCATTCTCAAATTCAGTACCATGAGCAGACCTAATTGATGGAAGTTGATTACCTAGTTGTATTTGAGTTTTTCTAACAAATAAAGTGAACATATCAATGCTTCATCTTTAGATGTTAAAAATAGTGTCCAAGTAAACCTAGAGTAATCATCAACAAGCACCATAACATATCTCTTACCACCATTGCTCATTGTTCTCATTGGTCCACACAGATCCTTATGGACCAGTTCTATCGTCCTAGTAGTACTTACCATTTTCTTGTTTTTAAAAAGAGGATCTTACTTGCTTTCCTCTTGCACAATCCTCACAAACTTTATCTTTCCCAAACTTAATGTTAGGCAGCCCTATCACCAAGTCCTTAGAGACTAGTTTGTAGAGTTGGCTTAGACTTAAATGTTCAAGTCTTTTGTGCCAAAGGAGGGGATTATTATCCAACACACTTAAGCAAGTGAGTTCATTATCTGAAAGTGTGGACAGATCCACCACGTATATATTATTCACTCTTTTTCCTTGCAAAACTATCTTTATCAGTGGTAAGATTTATCACAAAGCATTTTGTATAGGTGAAGGCTACTATGTTACCTCTATCACACAATTGTGATACACTATTAGAATGTACTTCAGTCCATCTACCAAGTAGACATACTCAATAGAGTGAGAATCAGATTTACTTACCTTTCCAACCCCAATGATCTCGCCTTTCTTTTCATTTTCAAAGGAGACATTACCTCCTTTAAGGTCCTTAAGTGAAAGGAACTGGTTCTTGCTTCCTATCATGTGCTTTGAGAAGCCACTATCCATGTACCATATGTGGTTATTCCCCTTCACTTGGACCTGCAAAATAAAATCGAGGGTTAGTCTTAGGAACCCAAACTAGTTTGGGTGTCTTTCTATAGGCAAAAGGATAAATCAAATTCTTTTCAGCCCAACTTGGTAACCTATTTTTCCCTAGAATAAATTTTTATTCTTTTGATCTACCTTTTCTTTTGTAGTGCAGTCACTCTTATACTGACCAGTGTTACCACAGTGTGTGTAAATTTTATTCTTAGGGAGTGTGAGGTACTTGCTTTTGGGATCCCACTTAGGTGCAGAGTTCCCCAAGCCAAGTCCTATTCTGTTGCTACTATGATGTTTCTTGTATTCATGAAAGTACTTCAGAGGACCTATTCCACTTACAAGTTTTGTCTAGTTCATGCTTAACCTTGTTCAGGTCCTCCTTTAAGACTCTTACCTGTTCATCCCTTTTATACAACTCATCTTTCGTTTTACCTACATTCTCTTCTAAAGTGAGTTGTGTGTCACCGACTGTCTTTTACCTGTTCCTAATTTCAATGTTTGATTTTCAGATCTAAGTTCTAGGACAGTTGTATCAAGTGCATGAACCTGGTTCTTTAACAAGGTATATTCATATTCGGTTTCACAAGCCCTAAGTTTCAGATTGTTGCACTTAGCCTTTAAAAAGACATATTTTTTTTACAGTTTTTCCTTTTCATTATTCACATCCTCAGGTTTATCAATCAGCTCTAGTAGTAATTCAGATAATCTTTCTTTAGACAAAAATTTAATCTTGTTTTTGAGATGAAAGACACTTACCTCGGATTCTTCATCTGATTCTCCTATAGTTATTAGTGCTCGTTTATCATCATCATCATCATCATCATCAGAGCTTTCTCCCCAAGCAGCAACCATAGCCTTGGTTAATCCTTCGTTCAGCTCTTTCTATCTTCCACTCAGTCTCCAACAAAGGACAGTTCTTAATCATATGATCAGTCTTTCCACACTTGTAGCAACCATCATTGGTTTGCTTCTCTGGAGCTCTTGCCTTGCTATAGTTTCTACTTCTTGAAGAACCATTTCCTCTCCTTAGGTACTTCTTGAAGTCTTTGGTGATCATTGTCATTTCATCATCTTCCAGATCAGAACCTTAAGTGATTCTGAGTGCTAAACTTCTTTCCTTCTTAGGTACATACATTTTCATGGTTTCTCTCCTAAATTCATAGGTAGTGATATTTCCAATCAATTCATCTAAAGGAAGTGTAGCAATATCTTTTGATTCCTGAATAGCAGTGATCTTGCTTTCCCAAGTAATTGGCAAGACCCTAGTAACTATCTTCTCAACCCTTTCTAAGTATCTTCTCAACCCTTTCTTCTTCAGGGATAATCCTACCCAGATATTTTAGTTCATTTTTCAATATAGTAAACCTTGTCTACATATCCTGAATAGTTTCTCTACCTTCGTAGAAAAGTTTTCATATTGAGTACAGTATATTGCTGTGATGACCCAAAGGGTTCATCACTTATTTTCCTATTCATTCCGTGCTTCTGAGGCCTTGAAAACCTTATTTTTAGTCACCTCGATTTGCGAGTAGTCTGGGCACGTAGTCGGAAAGCCTAAATGTGAAATTCATTGGAAAATGCTAAAATTTGGTATTAAAATGAATAAGTTTGACTTTGGTCAACATTTTAGGTAAAAGGACCCTGACCCGTGATTTGACGGTCCCGGAGGGTCCGTAGAAAAATATAGGACTTGAGCGTATGCCCGGAATCGAATTCCGAGGTTCCAAGCCCGAGAAATGAATTTTTGAGTAAAAATTGTTTTTCTAAAATTATTAAGGAAAATTGATTAGAACGTGTTGGTATCGGGCCCGTATTTTGGTTTCGGTGCCCGGCACAGGTCTTATATGTGATTTAAGATATTTTTGTAAAGTTTGGTTGAAATCGGACGTCGTTCGACGTGTTTCGGACTTAAAACTCTAAATTTGAAAGTTTATGAAGTTTGAGGAAAAACTAGTAATTTTGAGGCTTGATCCATTGTTTTTATGTTATTTTGGCGATTTGATCACACGATTAAGTTTGTAGGATGTTGTTGAGTTAGTGTATGTGTTTGGTTAGGAGCCCCGAGGACTCGGGAGTGTTTTTGGAGTGGTTTTGGACTTAGCAGAATTATAAAAAATCTGCAACAGGTGCATAGACCTTTTCTTCTTCGCGTTCGCACCCACTATCTCGCGTTCGCGTTGCCTTAGACCCCCCCCCCCCCTTCTTCGTGTTCACGAACAATCTCACGTGTTCGCGAAGCCCCAGATTTTTCTCCTTCGCGTTCGCATACCATATCTCGCGATCGCGTAAGCTTGTTGCCCTCACTCATCGCGTTCGCATTAGGCCTCACGCGTTCGCGTAGGCCAAATCTTGGACCCCCCAGTATTTTCCTCTTCGCGTTCGCACTCTTCCTCTCGTGAACACGATGGCTTGTCAACTCCTACCCTTCACGAATGCGACCCTCCTGTCGCGAACACGAAGGGCAATTTTTACCCAGTTATATTTAATTTTTAGAACAGTGTGATCGCGACTTCTTCATAAAAACATCCGAGTTTCTTCTTTTCCAAGGTCCTTAGGCATCCATTGAAGCTTCCTTTCATCAAGACCTCTTGGGTTAATAAATCCCAACACGTTTTCTTATTTTTCCATCATTATTGATTGAATTCCTAAGCTTAAATCATGTAATTTAGGGTAGAAATTGGGGGAAATGGGTAGAACTAGGGCTTTTTACTTTTTCTTGATTTAGACCTCGTTTTGGGGTCGAATTTAAGAACAAATTATTTATTCGGGCTCGTGGGTGAATGGGGGATTTGATTTTGGTCCAAACCTCGTGTTTTGACCAAGAAGGCCCGGGGGCGATTTTGGAATTTTTGGAAAGAAAGCTTGGAAATCTATAATTAGGCATTGGGTTTGATTTGTTTAGCATATATTGATATTATGAAGCAATTATTGTATAGATTTGATTGAGTTGGAGCCAAATTCGAGAGGGAAAGCGGTTGTTGTGGATTGATTTGGCCGTGGAAATTGAGGTAAGTGTTTTGTTTAACCCTAGCTCGAGGGAATAGGAGTTGAGTCTTGTTTGCTACTTGCTAATTGATCGAGTACGATGTATAGGCATGGTGACAAGTTTCTATACATTGGTGTCTAGTATGACCGTGAGTCCTTATATTGCGGATATTTTTGCTTTGGTTATGACTTCCATGTTTGATTGATGACTTTTATATGTCGCGGAGAGTATGAGAAAGGAAATTGTGATCTTTAAATTGCGTGGAGCATTGACTCGAGTTGAAATATAAATTGTGAGATTATATGAGATAAGTAAATCTTTGGAGCATTGGCTCAAGTGATAATGTAAATTATGAGATGCGCGTGAAGGAAGAGAATGAGTTATTGAGTTGCTCCCTTGCCGGGATTTATTGTTAAAATGTGTTCCCTTGCAGGGATTTATTGTTTAAATGTGTTCCCTTGCCGGGATTTCTGTTATAAACTGTTAATTCCCTTGCCCCTTTGTTTGTGATTGTTGTTTGGGTGAGGATGAGGGTAAAGCACGAAGGGTGATGACGTGCATTGTTTGTTTATGGTAAGAAAAGAGTGTAAAGCACGAAGGGTGATGTCGTGCATTGGTTGCTTATTATGAGAAAGAGTGTTAAAGCACGAAGAGTGATGTCGTGCCGCATGATGTACCATTCCGTGCCGATTCTATTGATATATGTGAGGAATGAGAGTGAAAGCACGAAGGGTGATGCCGTGCACATGTTATTGCTTGGTGAGTATGAGAGTAAAAGCTCGAAGGGTGATGCCGTGCACTTGTTGATTGTTGTTTCGTTACATACTATTGAGTTGTGTTGTTTTCCTTTGTTACTGGACGACTCTTATTTGGAAATTACTATACTCCCTACAGCATGCTTCCCCTCCCATATTGTTTATCTATTTTTTATTTCCATTCCGCTGTATATATATGAAATTGCACAGGTTTACGTGGTAGTCTTGTCTAGCCTCGTCACTACTTCGTCGAGGTTAGGCTAGACACTTACCAGCACATGGGGTCGGTTGTGCTGATGCTACACTCTGTGCTATTTGCACAGGTCCAGGATTCGAGCAGTAGCAGCAGCATTAGTACGGGAGCAGGCCTTCAGTCCAGCAAGACCTGAGGTAGCCTTGCAGGCGTCCGTAGGCCCGGCGTCTCCCTTATTCTCTCTTTTTAGCCTGTTGCCTCATTGTATTCGAGACAAACAACTTATGTTTTCTTTCAGACATTTGTATTTAGTATTTCTTAGCAGTTCGTGAGTATTGTGACACCAGTCTTGGATAGAGACTTATATTGACTATTCCGCATTTTGATTCAGTTTCTATAATTAAGACTTCCACTACTATTGAATTTCGTTGTTTTTATATTGTTGCCATAAATTGTTAAAAAGGGATTATGTTGTAAATGAAAAGTAATTAAATTTGGCTTGCCTAGCTTCTACAAGTAGTCGCCATCACAACTCCCGAGGGTGGGAAATCCGGGTGTTGACAAGTTGGTATCAGAGCACTAGGTTACACAGGTCTCACAAATCACGGACAAACTTAGTAGAGTCTGAGGGATCGGTACGGAGACGTCTGTATTTATCCCGAGAGGCTACAGAGTTAGGAAGAATTTCACATTTGTTCTCTCTTGTCGTGTGATTTGGTTTCTCAATATTGATTGAATTTCTACTCTGTTCTTTTGCAGATGGCGAGAACATGCGCTTCCTCATCTATCGATCAGCAGTCCGAGCCCCAGGTAGCTCCCGCCAGGGGCAGAGGACGAGGCCGTGCTAGAGGCCGAGGTTGGGGCAGAGCTCAGTCCCGAGCAGCAGCACCAGCGGTGGAGCCTCAGGTTGATTTTGAGGAGGAGGTTCCGGCCCCAGCCGCAGCAGTTCCGGTGGGCCCAGCTTAGGTCCCATAGGGGTTTTTTTCTACCCCAGTTCTTTAGGACGCTCTAGTCTGATTGGTAGGCATCATGGAGAGTGTCACCCGAGCAGGATTGCTTCCTGTAGCACCAGCCGCCTCTCAGGCTGGAGGAGGAGCCCAAACTCCTGCTACACGTGCTTCGGAGCAGGTAGCTCCCCAGGTTCGGATTCCAGTAGTTCAGCCAGCTATGGCAGTTCAGTCGCGGGTAGTTGCTCAGACCGGCGATAGAGCGGCTATGTCCGCAGATGCTTTTGTGGAGGCTGGATAGATTCACCAAGCTCTTCACTACTACATTCAGCGGAGCTTCTTCTGAGGACCCCCAGGATTTCTTATATAGCTGCCACGAGGTTCTTCGAAACATGGCATTGTTGAGTCCAATGGAGTTGATTTTGCTGCATTTTGCCTATCTGGATTCGCCAAGACTTGGTGGAGGGATTTCTGTTTAGCTAGACCAGTAGGGTCGCCATCTTTGACTTGGGATCAGTTTTCAGAGTTGTTGTTGGAGAAGTTTCTCCTCGTTACTCGGAGGGATGCTTATCGGAGGTAGTTTGAGCACCTCCAGCAGGGTTCTATGACGGTCACTCAGTATGAGACCAGGTTTATCTATCTAGATCGCCATGCTCTTATCATACTTCCCATCGAGAGGGAGAGGGTGAGGAGATTTATTGATGGTTTGATTCAGCCGATTTGTCTCCAGATGGCTAGGGAGACTGGTAGTGAGATCAGCTTTCAGGAGGCAGCCAATGTGGCCCGCCGAGTTAAGATGGTCCTATCACAGGGGGATGGTCACGGGGGAGACAAGAGAGCCCGTCATTCTGGCAGATTCAGTGGTACCATGTCTGGAGGTAGAGATTCATATGGTAGAGGCCATCTTCCTAGGCCCTTTTAGTCGGCCCTTCAGATTTCTCACGGTACATCAAGTGGTCGTGGTTCTCAGTTACACTATTCTGATCATTAGTCATTCAGTGCACCACCAGCTCCTATTAGCGTACCGCCACTTCAAAGTTTCCGTGGAGGTCATTCAGGTCGACAAGGACAGCAGACTCAGCAGCCGAGGGCTTGTTACACTTGTGGTGACACAGGTCATATTGCTAGATTTTACCCTCGAGCACCGAGCAGTTCTCATCACCAGGGTTCTCGTGCCATGGTTCAGGCATCAGATGCTCCACAGCCAGCCCAGCCAGCTAGAGGAGGGGGTAGAGGTACTAGAGGTAAAGGTAGAGGTCATAGAGGTGGAGCTCAGACCGCCAGGGGCGGAGGTCAGCTAGCAGCAGATAGACCTAGGGATACAATTCAGGGTAGTGGGGCCCAACCCCGTTGTTATGCTCTTCAGGCCAGGCCCGAGGCTGAGGCTTCAGATGCAGTCATCACAGGTACGGTTCTGGTTTATGATCGAGATGCTTCGGTACTATTTGATCTAAGGTCTACGTATTCATATGTTTCATCTTATTTCGCACCATGCTTGGTCATGCCTAGTGATGCTTTGTGTATTCCTATATATGTGTCTACAATGGTGGGTGACTCTATCGTGGTCGACCGAGTCCATCATTCGTGTATTGTAGTGATTGGGGGCCTTGAGACCCATGTAGACTTGTTTCTCTTAGATACAGTTGACTTCGATATCGTATTGGGTATGGATTGGCTATCACCCTATCACGCTATCTTGGGCTGCCTTGCCAAGACTGTGACCTTAGCTTTGTCAGACATGCCTCGTTTAGAGTGGAGAGTCACTCCAGGTTATCCTACCCGCAGTGTCATTTCGTACGTGAAGGCTCGGCGTATGGTCGAGAAGGGGTGTCTGGCCTATTTGGCCTATGTTCGTGATTTCAGTGATGAGGTCCCTCCTATATATTTTGTGCCTATTGTCCAGGATTTTCCAGATATTTTCTTTTCAGACCTGCCGGGTATGCCACTCGACAGGGACATTGATTTAGCTCCGGGCACCCAGCCCATTTCTATCCCGCCATATTATATGGCCCCGCTGGAGTTGAAAGAGTTAAAGGACCAGTTGCAGGATTTGCTAGAGAACGGTTTTATTAGACCTAGTGTTTCACCTTGGGGTGCGCCAGGACGGATCGATGAGAATGTGCATAGATTACCGGCAATTGAACAAAGTAACGATTAAGAATAAGTATCCACTGCCGAGGATTGATGATTTGTTCGACCAGCTTCAGGGTGCCAGGGTATTCTCCAAGATCGACTTGCGATCTGGATACCATTTGTTGAGGATTAGGGCATTTGTTGTCCCTAAGACAGCTTTCCGTACTCGATATGGGCATTATGAGTTCTTGGTCATGTCATTTGGGTTAACCAATGCCCCAGCAGTGTTTATAGAGTTGATGAACCGAGTGTTCATGCCATATTTGGACATGTTTGTGATAGTATTTATTGATGATATTTTGGTGTACTCCCGCCGCCAGGAGGAACATGAGCAACACCTTAGAGTGGTTCTTCAGACTCTGAGGGATAGTCAGCTATATGCCAAGTTCTCCAAGTGTGAGTTCTGGTTGAGTTCAGTTGCATTTATGGGTCACGTTGTATTAGCAGAGGGTATTCAGGTGGACCCGAAGAAGATTGAGGCAGTCAAGAACTAGCCTAGACCACCATCAGCTACATAGATTCGGAGTTTCTTGGGGTTGGCAGGCTACTACCGTCGGTTTGTGGAGGGGTTTTCATCTATTGCAGCCCCGATGACCAGGTTGACCCAGAAGGGTGCCTAGATCATATGGTCGGACGAGTGTGAGGCGAGCTTTCAGAAGCTCAAGATAGCTCTTACTACGGCACCGGTGTTGGTTTTGCCCATAGGATCAGGGCCTTATACAATTTATTGTGATGCTTCCCGTATTGGGCTTGGTGTAGTGTTGATGCAGGATGGCAAGGTCATTGCCTATGCTTCTAGGCAGTTGAAAATTCATGAGAAGAACTATCCAGTGCATGATTTAGAGTTGGCATCTATTGTTCACGCCTTGAAGATTTGGAGGCATTATTTATATGGCATGGCGTGTGAGGTGTTCACTGATCACAAGAATCTTCAGTACTTGTTCAAGCAAAAGGAGTTGAATTTGAGGCAGAGGAGGTGGTTGGAATTGTTGAAGGATTATGATGTCACCATTTTATATCATCCGGGGAAAACCAATGCTTTGAGTAGGAAGTCAGCCAGTATGGGTAGTCTTGCTTATATTCTAGTTAGTCTGAGGCTGCTTGCTTTGGATGTTCAGGCCTTAGCAAATCAGTTTGTGAGACTGGATGTTTCGGTGCCCAGTCGTATGTTGGCTTGCACGGTCACTCGTTCTTCATTATTGGAGCGTATCCGTGATCGGCAGTTTGATGATCCCCATTTATGTGTCCTTAGAGACACGGTGCAGCGTTGAGGCACCAGGCATGTTACCTTAGATGCGGATGGAGTTTTGAGATTGCAGGAGCGAGTTTGTGTGCCCAATGTCGATGGAATTCGAGAGTTGTTCTTAGATAAGGCCCATAGTTCCCGGTACTCTATTCATCCGGGCACCGCGAAGATGTATCAGGATTTGCGGCAGCATTATTGGTGGCATAGAATGAAGAAGGATATTGTTGTATATGTGGCTCGGTGTTTGAATTGTCAGCAGGTTAAGTATGAGCATCAAAGGCCTGGTAGTTTATTTCAGAGGATTGAGCTTCCCGAGTGGAAGTGGGAGAGGATCACTATGGACTTCGTTACTGGACTTTCGTTGACTCGGAAGAAGTTCGATGCAGTTTGGGTCATTATGGATAAGCTGACCAAGTCAGCACATTTCATTCCTGTGGTAGTCTCCTATTCATCTGAGAGATAAGCCGAGATTTATATCCAGGAGATTGTTCGCCTTCATGGTGTGCCGGCATCTATCATTTCGGACCGGGGTACGCAGTTTACCTCGCACTTCTGGAGAGCAGTTCAGCGAGAGTTGGGCATACGGGTTGAGTTGAGCACAGCATTTCATCCCCAGACGGACGGTCAGTCCGAGCGGACTATTCAGATTTTGGAGGATATGTTTCGAGCTTATGTTATTGACTTTGGAGGTTCGTGGGATCAGTTTTTGCCTTTAGCGGAGTTTTCCTACAACAATAGCTACCAGTCGAGTATCCAGGTGGCTCCTTATGAGACTTTATATGGTAGCCGATGTCGGTCTCCGATTGGATGGTTTGAGCTAGGAGAGGCTCGGTTGATAGGTACGGATTTGGTTAAGGAGGCCTTGGACAAGGTCAGGATCATTCAGGATAGGCTTCGTTCAGCTCAGTCCAGGCAAAAGAGCTATACAGATTGTAAGGTTCAAGATGTAGCTTTCATGGTTGGTGAGCGGGCATTGCTCTGAGTGTCGCCTATGAAGGGCGTGATGAGGTTTGGGAAGAAGGACAAGCTTAGCCCTAGATTCATTGGTCCGTTTGAGATTCTTGATCGAGTGGGAGAGGTGGCTTATAGACTTACATTGCCGCCTAGCTTATCAGCCGTGCATCCAGTTTTTCATGTATCCATGCTTCGGAGGTATCACGACGATCTAGCCCACGTGTTAGATTTCAGCACTGTCCAGTTGGACAAGGACTTGTCTTATAAGGAGGAGCCGGTAGCTATTCTAGACCGGAAGGTTCCTCAGTTGAGATCCAAGAGTTTTCCTTCCACTCGTGTTCAGTGGAGAGGTCAGCCCCCTGAGGCATCGACCTGGGAGTCTGAGTCTGATATACGGAGCCGTTATCCCCATCTTTTCCCCGACTCACATACTTCTTTCTTTTGTCCGTTCGAGGATGAACGGTTGTTTTAGAGGTGGAGAATGTGATGACCCAAAGGGGTCATCACCTATTTTCCTATTCATTTCGTGCTTCCGAGGCCCTGAAAACCTCATTTTTAGTCGCCTCGATTTACGTGCATAGTCCGGATGCATAGCCGCAAAGCCTAAATGTGAAATTCTATGAAAAATGCTAAAATTTGGTTTTAAAATAAATAAGTTTGACTTTGGTCAATATTTTGGGTAAACGAACCTGGACCCGTGATTTGACGGTCCCGGAGGGTCCGTAGAAAAATAAGGCACTCAGGCGTATGCCCGGAATCGAATTCCGAGGTTCGAAGCCCGAGAAATAAATTTTTGAGTAAAAATTGTTTTTCTGAAATTATTAAGGAAAATTGAAATGAAAATTGATTAGAACGTATTGGTATCGGGCCCGTATTTTGGTTCCGGCGCCTGGTACAGGTCTTATATGTGATTTAAGATATTTTTGTAAAGTTTGGTTGAAATCAGACATTGTTCGACGTGTTTCGGACTTAAAACTCTAAATTTGAAAGTTTATGAAGTTTGAGGAAAAACTAGTGATTTTGAGGCTTGATCCATTATTTTTTATGTTATTTTGGCGATTTGATCGCACGGTTAAGTTTGTAGGATGTTGTTGAGTTAGTGTATGTGTTTGATCAGGAGCCCCGAGGGCTCGGGAGTGTTTCCGGGGTGGTTTTGGACTTAGCAAAATTGCAGAAAATCTGCAACAGGTGCACAGACCTTTGCTTCTTCGCGTTCGCACCCTCTATCTTGCGTTCGCGTTGCCTTAGCCCCTCTTTTTCGCATTCGCGAACAAGCTCACGCATTCACGAAGCCCCAGATTTTCCTCCTTCGCCTTCGCCTTCGCATACCATATCTCACGATCGCGTAAGCTTATTGCCCTCACTCATCACGTTCGCATAATGCCTCACGCGTTCGCGTAGGCCAAATCTTGGACCCCCAGTATTTTCCTCTTCGTGTTCGCACTCTTCCTCTCGCGAACGGGATGGCTTGTCAGCTCCTACCCTTCGCGAATGCGATCCTCCTGTCGCGAACGCGAAGGGCAATTTTTGCCCAGTTATATTTAATTTTCAGAACAGTGTGGTCGCGACTTCTTCATAAAAACATCCGAGTTTCTTCTTCTCCAAGGTCCTTAGGCATCCATTGAAGCTTCCTTTCATCAAGACCTCTTGGGTTAGTAAATCCCAACTCGTTTTCTTATTTTTCCATCATTATTTATTGAATTCCTAAGCTTAAATCATGTAATTTAGGGTAGAAATTGGGAGAAATGGGTAGAACTAGGGCTTTTTACTTTTTCTTGATTTAGACCTCATTTTGGGGTCGAATTTGAGAATAAATTATATATTCGGGCTCGTGAGTGAATGGGGGATTTGATTTTGGTCCGAACCTCTTGTTTTGACCAAGCAGGCCCGGGGCGATTTTGAAATTTTTGGAAAGAAAGCTTGGAAATCTATAATTAGGCATTGCGTTTGATTTGTTTAGCATATATTGATATTATGAAGCCATTATTGTATAGATTTGATTGAGTTGGAGCCGAATTCGAGTGGTAAAGCAGTTGTTGTGGATTGATTTGGCTGTGGAAGTTGAGGTAAGTGTTTGGTTTAACCCTAGCTTGAGGGAATAGGAGTTGAGTCTTGTTTTCTACTTGCTAATTGATCGAGTACGATGTATAGGCATGGTGACAAGTTTCAATACATTGGTGTCTAGCATGACCGTGAGTCCTTATATTGCGGATATTTTTGGTTTGGTTATGACTTCCATGTTTGATTGATGACTTCTATATGTCGCAAACAGTATGAGAAAGGAAATTGTGATCTTTAAATTGCGTGGAGCGTTGGCTCAAGTTGAAATACAAATTGTGAGATTATATGCGATAAGAAAATCTTTGGAGCATTAGCTCAAGTGATAATGTAAATTATGAGATGCACGTGAAAGAAGAGAATGAGTTATTGAGTTGCTCCCTTGCCGGGATTTATTGTTAAAATGTGTTCCCTTGCCGTGATTTATTTGTTTAAATGTGTTCCCTTGCCGAGATTTATTGTTTAACTATGTTCCCTTGCCGGAATTTCTATTATAAACTGTTAATTCCCTTGCCCCTTTGTTTGCGATTGTTGTTTGGGCGAGTATGAGTGTAAAGCACGAAGGGTGATGTCGTGCATTGTTTGTTTATGGTAAGAAAATAGTGTAAAGCACGAAGGGTGATGCCGTGCATTGGTTGCTTATTATGAGAAAGAGTGTTAAAGCACGAAGGGTGATGTCGTGCCGCACGATGTACCATTCCGTGCCGATTCTATTGATATATGTGAGGAATGAGAGTAAAAGCACGAAGGGTGATGCCGTGCACATGTTATTGCTTGGTGAGTATGAGAGTAAAAGCACGAAGGGTGATGTCGTGCACTTGTTGATTTTTGTTTCATTACATACTATTGAGTTGTGTTATTTTCCTTTGTTACTGGACGACTCTTATTTGGAAATTACTATACTCCCCACAGCATGCTTCTCCCTCCCATATTGTTTATCTGTTTTGTATTTCGATTCCGCTGTATATATATAAAATTGCACAGGTTTATGTGGTAGTCTGGTCTAGCCTCGTCACTACTTCGCCGGGGTTAGGCTAGACACTTACCAGCACATGGGGTCGGTTGTGTTGATGCTACACTCTGTGCTATTTGCACAGGTCCAGGATTCGAGCAGCAGCAGTAGCATTAGTACGGGAGCAGGCCTTCAGTCCAGCAAAACTCGAGGTAACCGTGAAGGCGTCCGTAGGCCTCGCGTCTCCCTTATTCTCTCGTTTTAGCCTGTTGCCTCATTGTATTCGAGACAAACAGCTTATGTTTTCTTTGAGACATTTGTATTTAGTATTTCTTAGCAGTTCGTGAGTATTGTGACACCAGTCTTGGGTAGAGACTTATATTGACTATTCCGCATTTTGATTCAGTTTCTATAATTAAGACTTCCGCTACTATTTAATTTCGTTATTTTTATATTGTTGCCATAAATTTTTAAAAAGGGATTATGTTGTAAATGAAAAGTAATTAAATTTGGCTTACCTAGCTTCTACAAGTAGGCGCCATCACGACTCCCGAGGGTAAAAAATCCGGGTCGTGACAAGTGCTTCTTGATCTCTTCACCTGAATTTTTCCTTCATAGGCCACTTGCAGTACGTCCCAAATTTGGCAATCTTTTCCCACTTCTTCAAATGCTCAACATTGCAATCAATTCTTGTCTTTGGCACAACTACTCCTTCAACATTTTTTCTTCAAAGTAGCCAGTGGACCATTAGTGACAATATCCCGTAGCTCATAATCCTCTCTCTGTATGTGATCTCTCATTCTTAACTTCCACCAAGAGTAGTACTGGCCATTAAAGAGTGGTGGCCTAGCAGTGGATTGTCCTTTCCAATTTTCAGGTAGTGCACTCATCTTGATCTTCTCCTAAGATGTTAGCCTCTTCAAGGATAACTCGCTTTGATATCACTTAGTATTTTTTACTTCAATACCACACAAGAGAGGGAGGGGGAAGGTGACGTGTGTGGTGTCCAATTTTTCGCATGCACGGATTATAGAAGGATCTGGTTCTTAACGAGTTCCTTACACTAAAGTTGTGAAATTATAAATACGGAAAGTAAAGAACACAAGTACTTTTACGTGAAAAATACTTGGCTCAAAAGGTGAAAAAAAATATGACTTATTTTCCAGTAGGATTTTCCCAACACTTCACTAAATCATTGAGCCAAACAACAACATTTACAAAACTCTTGTAAACCTAAGAATTACCTCTAACCCTTTATGGAAGCCAGCCTCAGGCTATTGCGACAACTTCAAGTTAATTCTAACTTAAAGCTATCAAACGGGTCGGTCCTACCCGTTACCGGACCGGCCCAGACCGGTACAAACCGGGACCGGACCGGCCCGGTTCATAAGGGGCCGGGTGGGCTGGGTAGGGGTGTAGGAGGGGTTTGGTAGGTTTAGTTTATTTTTCGGTTAACCGGACCCGGGTAATCCGGAAGGCGTGAACAGTACCCATACCGGTTAACCCGGACCGGAACCGGCCTGGTTCAACGGTAATTTTTTTTTTTGAATTTTCCAAAGCAGGTGGGGCCCACTATCTGTTGGCTGACTCAGTTTTCAGAACTGATCCGTTGGCCAACGGATCTATTGAAGAAATGGCCTTTTTTTAATTTTATGTTTTTAACCCTTTTTTGAATTTACAAAATTAACCTTTTTAAAAACTATAAATACCCTCCCCCCTTCATTTCTTCACTCAAATATCATATCTCAATCTCAATTTCTCTCATTCTCCAATTTGCAATACTTCAATTCATCATTTCATCTTCTAATTTTATTTGGCTCACTTTTCTTGAATTTAATTTATCGTGTTTTGTCATTCGGAATTTGAAGTTTGAAGTTTCAACTTTGAACAGTTGAAGTTCAAAATTAAAATACTTGCTTGACGAGTTGACGTTTGTTCGTGGTAACATCGGAATTGCTTAATCAAGTGCTACTTTTATTGTCGAATTCGGTGCACTCTCTCCAACTCTTTCTTTTATTTACTATTTTAATTGCATATTTAATTTTAGTTTATACTTTAATTTTTACAATATGTTGAATGCTGCTAAAAGAGCGTGTAAAAAAGTTACTGATAGGGAAAATAAAAAAAAGTGTCCTTCAGCATCTGGTAGTAATAGTAATACCCAATTTACACATGTTTCCGAAACATCGCCTAATGATAATATAGATTATGAACAATTACAAGAAGATTTTGGAATAGAAGATAATGAAATAGGAATGGAAGATGAGATACCAGCTACACCTACTAGTGTTGGAGCCGGTAGTGTTAGAGTTAGTACAAGGGGTGGTGGTCGTGGCACTAGTACTAGACCACATGTGGCTCCGACTACTAATCGTAGAAAAAGAAGTAAGGTTTGGAATTTTTTTGAAATAATAGAAGGTACTGATAGAGTTAGATGCAAAATTTGTAAGGATACTTTTAAACATTTGACTGGAGGAAATTTAGGGGAGACTGTGACGCTTAGTAGACATATGAGAGTTGACCATCCCATAGAATGGGGCCTTGATGATGACAATCAAACAACTATTAACCCTACTATTGGAAGTCTAGTGAAATATGATAAAATGAGGGATCTTGAGGAGTTAGCAAAAATGATTACTTTGGGTTGTCTACCGTTTTCTTTTGCTTCTTCATCATATCTTATTATGTATATTCAAAGGATTTACAATCCTTTATTTAAAGGTATCTCTAGAAGTACTTGTAGAGCTGATATCTTTAGACTTCATGGAATATATCAAACATACATACGTTATTTGTTTAGCCACCTTCCTTGTAGAGTTTGTCTAACTTATGATATTGGTCATGCTGTTAATGGAAATGATTATTTGACAATTACATGCCATTGGATAGATGATACTACTTGTATGCAAAAACGTATTATCGCTTTTAAATATAATAAAGATCAGAGTCATACTGCTGCGTTTATAAGTAGTACTATTGTTGAAGTTGCTGAATTTTATAATCTAAACAAAAAAGTATTGTGTATGTCTTTTGATAATGCTTCTAACAATAATGCCGCAATTTCAATTTTAAAAATGCATTTGCAACCACCTCTTGATGATATTTTTCATGTTAGGTGTGCATGTCATGTTTATAATTTAATTGTTAAAAGTGGCCTTTATTTATTTTCAGTTGAGATTACTCATGTTAGAAGAGCAGTTGGTGTTATTCAAGGAAATAATAGACAATCTAGAATAAAAGAATTTAAGAATAAGTGTGTCCAGTATAACCTTAAACCTAGATTCATGCCAGACGAAATTGTTACTGGATGGAATTATACATATTTATTTTTAAAATGTTGCTACAAATATAGATTCCCAATAACTGAAGTTGCTAATGCGCATTGTACTGATCCAAGGCGTATGTTAACAA
>MU714263.1:86670-100549 GCA_026770625.1 Nicotiana glauca
AATTTTTTTAATTATGGAAATTACAAATTAATACAATAAAAGATGAAATTTGTTTAATGGAAATTAAAAAATGAAATTGAATTGAAAGATAATAATATAATATAGAAGAAAGAGAAGAATATAAAAAGTTTGAGGGGAAAAATGGGGGAATGGTTGGAGTAAGTTGTCCCCAAAATGGAAAAATCCCCATTTTGGGGACAAAAAATGGGGGCAAGGTTGGAGATGGCCTTAAAAAATAACTTTGGCATTTCTAAGAGAGAAGAGGCACATACAGAATTTAAAAACTCTATAAGTTCGACCTTTAAGGTTTAGTATTTAATCCATTATACTTTTAAAGTTATGAGTTCATATCTACCTCATGTCCCACCCTAATAATCCTTGGGTGATCATTGGCGTATAGCAGGTATACTCAGAGCTCTGCCAGTTACAGTTGAAACCCCTAATTAATTACTTCATCTAAGGTTTTAAAAAAAACTTTGGCATTGCCTAAAGGGCAGAGACACACATCCATGATTTAAACTCTATAGGTTCAACCTTTAAGGTTTTTTGTATTTAATTCATAATATTTTTAAAGTTATGAGTTATCTACTATTTGCTGCAATTTTAATCTATATTCATGCTCCGCACAAAAAGTTATGGGTTTGATTGAACCCGATTTGGTTGTATTGGATCCGCCCCTGCAAGAGGGTGGAGAAGTCTATAAAAGAGATTGATAGTAGGGGCAAGGAGACTTGGTAGGAAACTACTAAAAATAAATTTGTCTTAACCAAATAATTGTCAATGGGAAATGAACACAGCGTTGGGAGTAAGAATTGTAATTTCATCTTATTCACGAAGAAGTAGTTTCACAATCATACAATGGTTTTATGTTAAAAAATCTTTGCTTTTTTATCTTACACGTGGTTTTTTTGTCACTATATGTGACCAAGAAAAATTCTTGCAGCAACTTGAGCAAACAAAATCCCTTCTCTATTTTACACGAACCCAACCAAAAAAAGAAAAAGAAAATAAACTGAAGTATCTCTTTTACATAGTGCATACAGCAGTTGTTGGTTCAGGAGCAAATACAGTTAGTATTCTCATTTATATACATTCAGTCGTTTGATCCAGCATTTGTGCATGATAGAATTCCGTCACTCCACACAATAAATTCATCGAATACGATTCAAGTGAGCAAATGGCTCAGGGTTGGCTTTTGGTGCAGGCTTTGCAACTTCAGGAGTTCCAAATACATTCCAGAATCTAAGAGTTTCATCCCCTGCTGCAGATGCCACTGTGCAACCATCTGGACTTTGTGCCATGAAAAGTACTCTGGATGTGTGACCAGTAAGCTCGGCTACCCTAACCATGGAAGGATATTTCCAAAGAGTGAGCTGATTCTTAGTGAAACCATGAGAACTTAGGAGCTCGCGTTCATTCTTGTTCCATAGCAGGGCACAAACCTGAGATCCCGTATCAATAGAGTTCACACAAGCACCAGTATGAGTGTTCCAGAACTTAATGGACCGGTCACCTCCACCACCACCAGAGGCTAATAAATTACCCTGGAAAGGACACCAAGCAAGGGCCTTAACAGCAGCTGTATGATCTTCAAGTCTGTGAAGCCACTGTGTTGTAGAGTTGGAAGAAGCCATTGATCTGTCCCATATATGGAGAAGGTTATCATTTCCACCGCTAGCTAATTGTTGTCCAGAGGCTGACCATTTTAAACCACAAACTTCTTGATGATGTCCTTGGTAAGTGTCAACAATTGAGGATCTCACTCTCACATCGTTGTTTATGATCTGACCATCCATTCCCCCTGTTGTCAAAATGTGATTGTTCCAATCTAGAGCGCCAACTCGGGATCGGTGACCACCTCTCAAAGTTCTCAGCTGCACCAATGTATAAAAACATATATTAATTAGCATAAGAAACACTTAAGTTAAGCAATATAAGAAGAGAAAATTTTCAAGAAACAAACCAGTCGATTTGCGGTTGTATCCCAGAGTTGAACATCAGAATTGTTCAGACCAACAGCAATATGTCTACCATCAGGAGCCCATTTTACACTTGTAACAGGACCATTGTCTTCATCAGCAGTGAACAGCTCTGAAGTGCCACCATCAGATGCATCCCACAGATATACAGTGCTGCCTAGAGCAATAGAAAGAACATTACTGCTGCCCCAATCTAATAAATTCAAATAGTAGTCATCGACTAGATCCGGAGCATCTAGTGTCCTTTCAGAAGTCTGCAAAATAAATCAACAAAACCTCTATAAGGACCATCACATATAATATACTATAATAAGTACCAACATTACTAGACCATGAACATACACCAACCTGAGGAATGTGTCGACGGGGTTTAGCAGGCTTGGCCTGTTGAACAGATGATGATAATTCATTTGGAAAGGCCTCAACAGGAGTGGGTGGCTTGTTCTTGAATGCCAGTATGCGAGTTCTGTTCATGTTGAATGTTTCTGCAAGCTGCTTCCTATATGCCTCTCTGGAGGGAGAGTCAACAGCTGGATTTTCCTTACCTTTCTTTGCCTCTGTCAACATGTAATGTGCATAGTCCATATCCATCGCTGATCGATTCGGAATGAACCTATCCAACTGCAACAACCCAAATCAGCACTCAAGTAGATGTCCATATGAAAAGGAGACAGATCCAATATTAAGATTTTAACCTTTAAGTTCTTACTGTTCAATTAAATTGCACTGTTGAAATTATTATTTTGTTAAAATTTAATTTTAGTAATTTTTCACATATATCTATGCTCTATGTCGAACTTATTGAAAAAACAGGACTCAGCACACCTTAATTTTGCTATTAGAATTAAAACCAAACCAAGATGACTAATTGAATGGAAACCCAGTCTTCCTCTTGGCTAAATTTCTTGAAGTTGAAGTCCAGATTAAAAATCTAATTGTGGAAATAAATGGAAACAACTAGTAATATTTTAGAGAGAATAAGTATACATACATTTTGAGAAGAATTTCTCCTGTGAAGAAGTTGTTCCTGAAGAGGGCAACGAGATCTGGTCTTACTTGCTGATGCAGAACTCAAATATCCTGTATCCATTGTATTAGCACAAAACAAAAACAAAAAAACAAAGTGATATGTTTGAAATAAAGACAAGATTATGAAAGCCTGCAAAAACTAAGATCAGGGTTATAGACGGATTAATTAAGTCAAATATAATATACTGAATTAAAGAACAAGAAAGTAATAAAAAGAGATGAATAGAATAGCGCTTGTTGAGTGGTCGGTTGAGAATTGAGAAGAGAGAAGATGGAGGACCCAATGATGAATTGATGGACGCTCCCCTCTCTCTTCAATTTATGGGTTTATGGCTTTGAGTCTCAGTTGTAATGTTTCTTTTCAAACGGCTAATTGAGGATTCTAGGGTTTTTGCATTTTGTATGATACAACGGCTATATTCCTACATATGCCAGTTGGTCTAATGCTAAAAATTTATATTAATTAATTATTTTAAGTGATAATTAGTATCACCACAGAAATCATAGAAAAAATACGGACAACATGAAATTCAGACAAAAGATGCAAAGCTAAAGCAATAGCTAGTAAATAGGTCCCGCACTGAAAAGCGAAATAGTAAGATACAATATTGCCACTAGCTGTCTTAGACAAAAATCCTACCAGACTAGTCTCGCTCGCAAAGGTACAAAGTAAGACATGACTCAACTACCTACTAACCTACAACCCTAATACTCGACCTCCACATCGTCCTATCAAGTGTCATGTCCTCGGAAATATGAAGTCTCGCCATATCCTGTTGATCACCTCTCCCCAATACTTCTTAGGCCGCCCTCTACCTCTCATGCCCTTCGCAACCAGCCGCTCGCACCTCCTTACCGGAGCATCTGGGCTTCTCCTCTGAACATATGCCCGAACCATCTGAGCCTCGCTTCCCGCATCTTGTCATCAATGGGGCCACGTGCACCTTCTCCGGAATATCATCATTCCTAATCTTATCCATCCTAGTTTGCCCGCACATCCACCTCAATATCCTCATTTTTGCTACCTTCATTTTCTGGATATATGAGTTCTTAACAGGCCAACACTCCGCCCCATACATCATGGCCGGTCTAACCACCGTTTTATAGAACTTACCTTAGAGTATCAGTGGCACTCTCTTGTCACACAGGATTCCAAATGCTAACCTCCACTTCATCCATCCTACCCCAATACGGTGTGTCACATTCTCGTCGATCTCCCCTCCCCCTTGGATAATCGACCCAAGGTACTTAAAGCTGCCTCTACTTGGGAAGACTTGTGATTCAAGCCTCACATCCACGTCCACTTCCCTCAGTTCGGCGCTGAACTTACACTCCAGGTATTCCGTCTTCGTCCTGCTCAGCTTGAAACCCTTCGACTCAAGAGCATGCATCCAAACTTCCAACCTCTCGTTAACACCTACTCGCGACTCATCAATCAGAATTATGTCATCGGCGAATTGCATGCTCCATGGCACCTCTCCCTGAATATGGTGTGTTAACGCGTGCATCACCAGGGCGAATAATAATGGACTGAGCGCAGAACCTTGGTGTAACCTCGTTACAACCGGAAAATGCTCACCATTCATTATGATATATTAATGAAAAATGAAAAGCAAAGAAATCATTACTCCCTACATCTTCAGTTATTTGTGGTATTTCTCTTTTACACGCCTCTTAATAAAATATTAGTTAGGATGATTTTTTGACTTTTTATTGATGTCTTAAAATATAATCTCTCTTCATTAAATATTTATTCGATTTATCTATCATCTCCATCTTCAAGAACAATTATTACTAAGGGTAAAATAGAAAAAGAGTCATTAATTTTATCTTAAACTTATAAAATAACAAATCATTCCAGATAACTATTTTTAGAAATCACAACAAATTATTTGAGAGGGAGGGAGTACTTGACAAGGAACATATAAGTAGTTGAGAGATGATAATTCGAATGGTGTTGTAGTCAAAAGATCATAATCCGAACTGGATAGTCATAAATTTAAATTACAAGGGTTAGCTTAATAGTAACAATAGTTGTTCCCTTATCAAGTAAGTGAGATAGTGGGAAATGAATCATTTGATTTTTCTGCGCCTGTGAATGTGATACAAACTAGCTTTTTGTCATTTAGCTGTAAGCCGTTTAGTCTGGCAAAAAATATTTTTGGAGCAATCTTTTACTCGTGGATAAGCATATTGAATTTCGTCATAGATGTCGATGAGTTTTCTTAGTAGTGGTAGGACATAATGCTGTGATTACTTAAATTGGAGCCAAATGGTAGCTAGAAATTGTAGTAATTACTGGGAAAATGCACAGTGAAAAGACAGCAAGTTTGTGGCACCAGTCATACAATAATTTACGTTATACAATTTACATTCATAATCTCATATCTGTGAATCTAAACGCCAACATCTGTGTCTAACAAATCTCCAGTTTTCCACCCTCCCACATCAAAAACTAAAAGGAAAATCACTTATCGGAAAAACCCATGTACAACTAAGGTACCATCAGAAACAAACTCCCATGTTATGAGTTGTCTGCTTTACCTTGACATTCAGGCGGCTCAGATACACGAACTGAAATGCATTAGCCTGGACAAAAAGAGACCACCCAGAGATGGTGCACTAGGTATGGTATAATATTATTAATCCTATCTAAAATTTTACAAGCCACTAGATTATTGTCTGTATTGATTTTCTTCAGCCCCAGCAGTAAACTATTACTGATGACGACCCACCAACTCCTCATTTAACCGACTGAACACTAACTTAACTGGAATACAAGCTACGACTGTTGGCAGCGTCTCTCGTTTGATTGCTCCATGCACTTGATAGTTGTTGGAACTACCCTTCAGATCACTATGTTTCTGCTGCAAGGCTATTGAAGAAAGTGTTCTTATCTTTTGATTAGAAGATAAACTAATCCTTTTCCCAGACTTCCTTGAAAATGTTCTCTCTATGGCAGGCTGGGAGACAATCTTTCTTGTCATGCTTCCCTTTTGAACAACACCTCCAACGCTAGCTTTTCGGACATTTTTGTCACGGTCAAAACTTCCTTCGGGATTATCCAATGCTGATGATGCATGGGGCCGTGCAACACGACCACTGGCAGTCCTGCGAGCAGTCCTCCACAGAGGTTGGAGTGCTGTATCATAATCATATGTTTCTGGAAAATTATAATCAATTGCCCCAAGGAGGCCTTCAGAAGAACCATTTGAAAGCGCTTCAATTTTGATAGGATATCCAACTATTGCATGCCCATTTATCTTACTCATCAATGAAATGATAGGCACGCGCGCTCTCTGATAGCTTGATTGGACTTTTAAGTCCACATCGACCAGCATGGTCCTGTCACCAGATTGATGGTAGTTACTCACAGGATCAAAATACTCACTGGACTCCTCCCAGTAACCTCTGCTTGCAGGTTGATCATCCCAAGCCCAATCCGCCCAATTGAACATGTTTCTGGTAGCACTATGTGAAGTTCTAGATCCATATCCAGCGTTTTGCACCCAAGAATTAGTAACTGGATCATCTTGAGAACAACCATAACCTCTCTTTCCCTTGAAATTAGTCGTATGACTGGGTCTTCGCGCAAGGTTTCCATCAAAAGTATCCAGAGGCCTCCTGTTAAGACTTCGATTATTCCTTTTCCCTTTTATTTGCCATTTAGATACCTCAAAGCCAGCAGAGACAGTGTGAGAAGTGCCATCGGTAAGTGCCAATTCATCCAGTTCCTCACTGCTCATGCTTCCATGTTCAGGTTGTGCTTCAGATCTTCCTATATATTTTGGTTCTAGTTCAATAGATGCCGCACCATCTGCATTAGCAACAAGCAAAGTTAGCCTGCTAAAGCAGATCATTCTCTACTCTTCTCTATTTAAAGGAGCAATACGCATAGAAAGAGCTGATTCATGACTCAAGAATAATGAGCACTAAAGAATGATAAGGAACTACGCATTCACAATTGGACATAAGACATATGATTCTGCAGTTCAGATACAAAACCAACACATGATTCCAGAGAACCAATTCACTAGAACTTCCAAATAAGAATGACCAAGAAATAGCAAACAGCAGGCAGGCAACAGCAAGCTGCAAAACTTAAGCATGACTGAATGTGGAGTTTCTTTTTCGTTTGGTAATCAGAAAGAATGTCGACTTGGTATAGGGAACAGATATCAAGAAATTGATTTAATTTGATCATGTACACTTTTCGCTCAAATGTGCTTTTTCTTTGGAATTGGTAAAGCTCTATGATTTAAAACCCGATTACATATCTGAATCAACTCTATAATCCACCAAATTAGCCACAAAAGCCAACTCGAAATAAGACATGTAATAGTTTCCTCCCTAAAGTAAAAGTCCTTGCTCCTTTGTATGGGACTTTCTGTAGTCCTTTTAGTCTATGGAGTTTTTTGCATATGGCGTGCTGCTGAATCACAATACCAAAAAAGTTACTTATCAAACTAACAAGCTCCAGTCCTTCAATAAAAACTTAAAGTGAAAACAATCAGTATGGAGCAATAAATATTTAAAAGACAGATAGAGAGGGGTGGAATCGTCAAGGTGTATAAGCTGGCGTAGACGCTACTGTTATTTAAGAGAGAGGCATAGATAAAGAGCCACTTGCTTTCTTTTGAAATAATAAGAATAAACAAAGTCCACAACAGCAAGTCTAGATTCTACCATAACACATGAAAGTCCTTAATTGAACTTGGACATGCTAGGAGCCTAGAACTACTTTATACTTGCTCAGAACGCTACAGAATTGGGGTGTGGCATAGCTGTCAATGAATTGGGTGCAAACGTTGGAGCCCAGGGTTCAAATCCCAGCATAGACCAAAACTACTAGGTGGTTTCTTCGCATCTACCTAAGCCGTGTGGGCAGTGTTACCTATGCAGGTGGGGATACCAGGTGACTGGAAAAACAATATAGGAGCATGAAAGCTGGCCCCTTATCCAAAAGAAGAAAATAAATGACACAGAATGTCGGTGAATAAAGAACTCATAGCCACTTTCTGACAGCTTCACCCCAGAACCCACAGTATAAACATAGAGTAATAAACAAGGTAGCCATCGCACACTTACCGCGGGAGGGAGAACCACAGAATGATTTGGTTCATAGACTGACAATAGAACACACAAGGTGACTCAAGCATAGAAAGTGAGAGATCGAAATAGTTTATTTACCCAATCAGCTCTAGAGATCTCTAAGTTCTAAAATGAAGAGCCATCATAGCGTAGCCTCAAAGATTTTGTTCATTTGATGCTGCTTCATTAGTTATCTTTAACTTATATTTTTTATTGATGAAAAGAATCTACGTGTAAGGTGGCTTGTGAGAGAGTGAGAAGGGAGAAACCTGAGAGTGTGGCCAACTCATCGTCAGTATCTGATTCCGCAGAATCTGTTTCGGAAGAATCAGTTTCAGTATACTCTGTAGACACAGAAGCATTCTGTTGACACAACTCAGCAGGATGAGAACAATTATCTTTGCGCTTCAACGTTGAAAATTCAATCTGGGCAGGATTACTTTCTTCAACAGTCAAAGAGACTCTAGTTTCATCTGCCAAATTACACCTGTTTTTCTTTGCAACTCCTGGCTGCTCCTCTCCCATCTCAGAGAAGCAAACAGAACCTGAGTCAGGCATGGGGACAGAAACTGATAATTTTTCAGAACTCTCCAGAGCTTGAGCAAGAGGGAAGTGTCTATCACGCTTCTTGACAAGAATTTCTTCGGCCAAGCCTTCATCAGACAATTTCCTTTTGTCTAACAAACTTTTTCTCTCAATATTAACTAGGCGTTCTGTGTCATAATTCCCATCAGGAACAGCACCAGCATTCCTACCAAGCACAGGTTGGCCAGCACCATCTGAAGCAATTGATGGACGATCACTATGCTCTGAAGGAGCAGTGCTGAGGCCCAAATCCCGTAAGCCTCTCATCCTCGGAGCTACGCTGTAGTTATCATCGTCTCCACTCAACTGATTTTGATCTTTGGGTTCCTCTTCAGATGAAAAGTTGCATGTTCTCTTTTCCTCAATGGAGAAACCAGATTTATGAGCAAGTTGACGAGACTTCGATCTTAAACGTCTTCCATTTCCATTTTCCAAATATTTTGATGATTTCCGCGACTCTCTTCCAATAAAAACATCAATAGATGTATTGCTTCTATCAGTGGATGAACAACCTAAGCCCCCATACCTTTTATCTAACTGCTGCTTCTCAAGTTCAAGAGCATGAAGTATTGCATCTTCTCGTCGTGCATACTTCTCTCTTTTCTTCGGAGGCATACCTAGGGAAGTTTCAGCCCGTTGAATAAGTTCATCAAATTCACCACAACGGAATTCTTTCACGCGCTTTGACTTCTCCAAGTTGTACCAATCCCTGGTTAGACACACAAAGAAACACCATAACATTCTATACTAAGACTATGAAGTGTTTGTACCATTTAAACAAAGAGTAATTAAGACAGATGGGATAGACTTATGAACAGTATTCTACCAGCTATGAAAAGCATTTCTATAAATCAAGAATGAGAGCTGTGGAGCAGCATTTAGTAAAAAAAATAATTTCAAGCATCGTTTGCTTTTTATTTAACTTAGATGATAATCACAGGTGACAATTTGAAAAGGTCTTAACACTTTCAAAGAGACCATACTGGCCCTACTGCCCAGGACAGGCAACCAGTAGTTTGTCCAACAAAATACAGCCACTGCCTCACCACTGCCAACAAGATTTAAACCACTAACTCACACAAAAAGATGACTCCTAATCAGATAGAAGAAACAAACAAATAGGGTTTGAAACCCAAAAACCTCCCTGTATGGCCTAATCCACGGAGAAGGAAAGTCCTCATAAAGAAAAAACGCTTATCACAAAATGTCCTGCATTGGAAAAAGAAAAAAAAAAGATAGAACTTTGTAACAATTCTTCCTTTGTTTTTTTTTTTCTTTTTTTGATGACCCGGTAATCCCCGAGGGCCAGTTGCACATGGTTCGAAACTCGGTGGGTGATGGGCCGCCCCTCTACCCTTCACCACCTAAATACTAGGCTTTTATCTACAGCGGGGTTTGACCCATAAGATGCACCTAACCCACATATCACATTCGCTAATTCAAAGCCTTGGGCGCTAATTCTCGCTTCATCAAGTGTCCTCAACCTCGTAACATACGAAAGCTTGATGCCAACATGTTTTAGGCAAACCTCACTCCATCCATTTCAACTTACGAATATTTGACCTTCTTTCTCTCCTGTGTACTTTTTGTTCTTTAGTTGTGCACTACCAGCAACTAGATCTTCTATTATGCATATAATAATCTCCTTCTCAAGTCTCAAGTAGTTAAGTGAGACCCAATCTACTCTCTTAGGCAGAGGGTGGAAAAACACAAATTAATGCAACTTCCACAAAAAACATATAGAGCGCGCACGAGTGCGGAGGGCTCTATTATCAATATGTATGGGAGAAATGGGATCACTTCACAGCAGAAGCAGTATCCAACCTAGGTCATTCCTTTTCCAGTGATATGCAGAGATTTTTCTATAGTTTCCAACTGTTACAGTCAAAGGAGAAAAAAGAAATTTCAAGTTTCAACAATATGAAGAGCTCTGATCTCCTAAGGCAGCCTGCATACCTATTACCCGTAGCAGTGCTAATTCTTCCAAACTCAAGAATGACCAGGGAATTCGTGATTACCAATCTCTTTCACACAATGTAATCCAAGATAAGCTTTATTGTTTTGGTAAGTTACTAAATGTTGCTTTTAACAAGGAAAGCGAGCTAATCAGGAAGCAATATCATGTTCCCTTTCTCTTCCTTCATAATTACTGATGGCAAGGAGTCCAAACTTCTAACTATGAATCCTAAACTATTAACTATCCTATTATTACTATAATGCATTAAGTAATAGCAGCATCAACAATTATACTGAAAGTATACTGCAACTAAGAATTCACCAACAACATGCAAGAAAATAATAATCAACCTGCAGTAATTACCTTGCACATAGTAAAAAACTTCCAGTATAAGATAAATTAAAGGGTAAAAAGGTACATACACACTGGCATCTTCCCTGCCGAGAAGCTTAACTGGAGTTCCAGATCGTGGGGATATCAAATGAGAAGCTGAAAGCTCATCGGGCCCAAGTATTTTGCCGGGCCACCACGACCCATTTCGTCTTCGGACCCAAACAATACTCCCAGCTCCACATTCCCCCATTCCTGATATATGTTTATATACGTATAAATATACCTATATTATTGGGGTTTTGATTGTGGGTTACCAGAAAAGGGAAGGGAGAATTGGAATTGGAGATTAGCGCATGGAGAATCTAAAGGGAAAATTTGGGGCTAGGGTTAGGGTTTTCCGTTCGAATTTGGGGGAAATTCATTTCTATGGATTTCTGAAAAATTAAATAGATTGATCGTCCACTTAATTCAAGAATTTCAAAGTTGTTCGCTATCAGAGTCTGTATTTTGCGCTTTATGTACGAGTGTAATGAAATTTGATCGAAGTTGTTGAGTCAATTCTGAAATCGGTGGCATTGACTCACTGATTAAACCGCACGAGTTTAGTCCCTTTTCATTGCTCATAATAAATACAACAACAACAATAACAACCCAGTATAATCCCACTTAATGAGATCGGGTAGAGAGCCTGTTTCCAAATAGACCCCCGACATCTTTCCCTCCAAGAACTTCCCACATTGCTCTTGGATACTCGAACTCACAACCTGTTGGTTGGAAGTGGGAATTGCTTACCATCCGAGCAACCCCTCTTGTCTTGATAATAATAAATGAAAGTAATAATCTGAAAAATAAAATTATACAGTTTGTAGTATTTATATTGCTTCTACAAAGAATTTTATACTAAAAGTGTATATAAATTAAATAATTTTTTTCCAAGTAACACGAGTTATGTTTGCAAAACGCCTGGGACATATCACTTTAGTTTTAGCTTTGACAATGAGTACGGTTTGTTGTGAAAGTTGGGGCAATCCATTTTTTGTAATTTTAGAGTGGCAAGTCAAATCAAACTCAATAAGAGAACATGCAAAATATGTCCACACAGTTAACAAACAAATACTAGTAACATGTTAGGCCAAGCTTTTCCAAACAAAAAAGTGCATTTTTTTCAAAATTTTTTTTTTTTTTTTTTAAAGTTAGAAGTATTTGGCAAAGTTTTTGGAGCAAAAAATATATTTTTAAGTAGAAGTAGGAGTATTTTTGGAGAAACAGAAAAAAGTAATTTCTCTTCAAAAGCATTTTTGAAAAAAATACGCTTAGAAGCAGTTTTTAAAAGCGTGGCCAAATACTAATTGCTTCTCTGAAATGTTTTACAAATAATTAACCAAACATAAATTTCCTCTCACGAAAAAATATTTCTTAAAATAAGAGCTTGGCAGGTATAAGTCCTGGAAAGAACTCTTGAAAACAATTGCCAAAGGCAAAATAATATAGAACCAAATAAGTTAAAAATCATTTTAAATTTGTTATAAAAAAGTAAAAATACGTCATTAACATATTCTCTCATGCTTAACTTTTCCTCAACATTGAATCTATCGTTTCTTAATAATGATAACGCCGAAGAACACGTATTACATGAATTTACACAACTTTTTCATTACACAAATTACGGTGTAAGTTATATTTGTTATTCGTGTTGTCCTATTTATGACGATACTGGTATCATTAAAGTTTGGCGAAATGGCTTTCTGGTCACTTAAATTTGTCGGATTTTTTAAAGCCGATACATAAACTTATAACTTTCCCATTTGAACACTCGAACTCGTTTTTTTCGTAACAAATAAACACACACTACAACAAATTTGATTATCGGTGATAAATTATTTTGTCACCTAAAATTTATATTTCGTCACAAAAGGTTTTTTGTGACGATTTTCTTTTTGTCAAACTTTCGTCCCTAAAACACCGTCACTAATAGTATATAAAGACGACTTTGTGTTTCGTCGCTAAATAAGTTATATTAACTTCAAATTCTTTTTTTGTCTCCAAATATGTGATATTTATGACGAATTTGTTTGTCATAAAAGTTATAAAAATTTTGTAGTTAAAAATATTGCATCGTCGCTAAAAGGGTCTTTAATAGTGACGAATCTAATTTGTCACTAATTATAATTTTAATTAGTGACAGTGTTGATTGTCTTTAAAACTATGCATAATTTGTAGTTAAAGGAATGTGATTTTGCCACTAAATGGTTATGCTTTATGTACAAAATAAAATTTTCGTCTCTAAATAGATAAATTAGCGACAAATTTGTTTGTCGAAGAAGGCGACAATTTCGTAGTTGAAACTATTTTTGTGTCTCGATAAATGATACTATTAGTGATAAGATTAATTTGTCACTATATGTTGTCTTAATTAGTGATAATTTCAATTGTCATCGAATATTAAGTTAATTTGTAGTTAAAATATGTTTATATTATTATTATGAAGGCCATTTCTGGACAATTTATTTTGTCACTAAATGTTAGTATCAATTTTTGACGATGTAGATTAAAAAAGATATTTTGTGACGAAAATGCAATTGTCCTAAACTATATAAATATTTAAAGACAAAAAAAATTGTAACAAATTGCATATATATTTAATTCTCACAAAATTAAAAGAGATACGTAATATAAACATTTATACAAAATCAGATACTAATACATATGTAATAATTCTAAGAAAACATATAAGTACAAACTCATTGGGTAAATAACGTGAAATACCTAAAATATAAAAAATCTTATTGAAATGTGGGAATTATGGTAAACTAAAAAAGACAAGCATGATGCTTCCTCATATGGGCGTCCCTTATCTACAAATTTCCCAGACACTTTTTACACCTTCATATACCTATATATACAG
>MU714263.1:100731-118667 GCA_026770625.1 Nicotiana glauca
TAAAAAACCCTCCATCAATAGAAATTTACCTCCTCATCAAAATAATATCAAGAATTCCTTTTTTAAGCCTTGAATCAAGGCCCTCAATTATAGCAAAAGATAATTTTCATAACAAAAACTTGTGGAGTTGCTCCTTGTGCTATTCAACACCTGCATAGAAAGTTAGAAACTAATCAGTTGCAATAATAAAAAGCAATTGGGAGAAAAAGAAGAAAAGGGAGAAAATATATGCACCGATTTCTCTTATCTGTTTGAGTCTATGTAGTTCTATTAGAGTTGAATACCTCAAGTTTATTTTAGTGGAAGGTGGATCGTGGTTTATAGGAGGGAATGGATGAGAGAGGGAATTTTACAAGAAAATATTGGAGGGAAGGTGAAATAATTGAAAGTTAACTTTTATTATTTTATGTTCCCACCATAATTTTCGTATAAAATTCTCATACTTATGACTTCTTTAAATAAGAGATTATATTCTAACTTTTGTCTTTTGGTATATGAATTATTTCAATATTTTTTAATTATTTTTATTTGGACAAAATGTGAGCACGTTGAAAACTATTATGTGTATGATTGATATTATGTATGCACTTGATCAAGCTTAAATATGCAGATAATTTTAGATACTAATTTTAAAGTCCCAAAAATTTATATACTCCCTTCAGTCCACTTTAAAATAATTTTTTTAGTTATTTTTACACATATTAATAAACTAGCTTTAGTGTATCTGTGTTGCACGTGTGCATCGCATCAATTAATATAAAATGTATATAAAAATATATTGTTGAAAAATAGCAATTGACATTAAATTAAATATAAGATTTGCTACACTTATTAAAGTCCAAAAGCACTTATGAAGTTCATAAAAGTTGATCAAATAATAAAAACATAATATAAATTAAATTTGAAATTGGAGTACTAAAGTGTGATTTTATTTACTTAGTTCAAAAAAGGAAACAATTAATAAGTATTTAATTAATTTATACTCTTAAATATTGCGAAAATAATTATATGACTATTTTATTTAGTGCGAAATTAATTTTAAAAAATTAAAAAAAACGAACGATATTTCGATAAAGAATTTCGTGCTTTTAAATAATAATAAAATAAATATAAAGAGTTGCACATTCAAAGTCCTACAAACAAGGAAGGATTATGGATTCTAATACAACTACTAGGATTCATGTTATTAATGAAGAAAGAACTCCCAGGTTATAAGAAATAGTACACGTTCAGAATCCTGAAGGAATGTGGATTCATATTAGATATTTGTAGGATTCAACCACTGCGTTATGTCTCTTTAAGTAACCAAAAAGAATTTTTTTTCAAATGTAAGGAATATAAGTTTTGTTACATAATTTAATCAAGCAAAATGATTTATAAAAGGTAAAAACCTAATGAATTTTAAAATCATAAATATTAAGAATCTTTAAATAGTTCAAATAAGAAAAATTTTAATTGCTGGTATATCTGGCAGTGTCCGAAGTCACTTTCAGCGCAGTCCTGGTCCGCAAAAATAAAGGTACGCAGTCTCCTATTTACTATATCAGCAAACCTCTAGTGGACGCTGAAATACAGTACCCACACCTCAAGAAGTTGGCCCTGGCACTGGTCGTAGCTTCACGAAAGCTTAGACCCTATTTTCAGTGTCACCCCATAAAAGTAATAACAACCTTCCCCCTCAGAAGCATTGTGACGACCCAAAGGGGGTCATCACCGTATTTCTCCCCTTTTCCGCATTTTCGAGGCCTTGAAAACCTCACTTTTGGTTGCCTCGATTTGTGTGCGCAGTCCGGGTTTTTATGTTAAAATATATGAATTCTGTGAAAATTTTGAAGAATTATAATATTAATATTGATATAGTTGACTTTGGTCAATATTTTGGGTAAACAGACCCGGACCGGTGATGTGACGGTCCCGGAGGTCCGTAGAAAAATATGGGACTCGGGCATGTGCCCAGAGTCGAAATCCGAGGTCCAGAACCTCGGTAAAAGAATTTTTCTGTTAAATTATTTTCTGAAATTAGTAAAGAAAAATGAAAACAAAAATGAGTTAGAAAATATAGGTATCGGGCTCGTATTTTGGTTCCGACGCCCGATACAAGTCTTAAATATGTGTTAAGCACTATCTGTAAAGTTTGGTTGAAAACGGACGTCGTTTGACGTGTTTCAGACTAAAAATGGAAAATTTGAAAGTTATGAACTTTGAAATGAAAATTATGAGTTTTGGGGGTTGATTCTTTGATTTTGATGTTATTTTAGCGATTTGATCGCTCGAGCAAGTTCGTAGGATGATATTGAGTTAGTATGTGTGTTTGGTTGGGAGCCCCGAGGGCTCGGGAGTGATTTCGGGGGTGGTTCGGAGTATTTTTGGACTTAGAATGCACCAGATTTTTCGGCAATTTTTCACAGCAGTTTTTGTTCCTCGCGAACGCAGCCCCAGGCTCGCGTTCACATTGCTTTAGCGATTCTCTTGCTTCGCGTTCGCGTACTTGTTCACGCGATCGCATAGAGTCAGTACTCTCTTCTTCGCGTTCGCGATTGGGTCTACGCGTTCGCGAAACTTTAGGTCGCTTCTCCATCGCGTTCGCATGAAGCTCAACGCATTCGCGTAGACCAGTCTTTGGGCCCCTATATTTTTCTTCTTCGCGTTCGCATGCCTTGTCCGCGAACGCGATAGTTGCCAACATTTATTCATCGCGAACGCTACCCTACTGTCGCGAACGCGTAGTGTTATTTCCTCCAGTGATTTTAAAAGCCTGAAACAGTGTTCATTATGGGATTATTCCCACTTTTTCACACGAACTCCTCCCTTAAACCCTCCATAGACGAAATTCAAGCTCTCCTTCCTCCATAACTCTTTGGGTAAGTAATCTTAATATCATTCCCTCATTATTTCTTCATCTAATCACTAAAATCCTAGCCTAAAAATATAAAATCAAAGTAGAAATTAGGGCTTTTGGGTAGAGTTAAGTTTTGGGGAATTTTGGGCGATTCAACCTAAATTTGGGGTCGAATCTTAAAACAAATTATATATTTAAACTCATGGGGTTATGGGTGATTGGAATTTGGTCCGAGCCTTAAGTTTGAACCATGTGAACGCAATGTCAGATTTTGCTATTTTTGGAAGAATGATGGGAATTCTATTTCTAGACTATGGGATTATGTTTTTGAGCTCTTATTGATACTATTGAATCGAATTATGGCTAGATATCGTTGTTTCGGAGCTGGATTCTAGAGGAAAGGCGGTGTTAGAGGCTTGATTGCTATTTTCGGACCGAAGTAAGTGTTTGATCTAACTTTGTCTTGAGGGAATATGATTAGAGTATCATAAATGCTACTTGCTAATTGATCGAGTGTGGTGTATATGTGTGGTGACGAGTGTCTATACAGCGGAGTCTAGCATGGCCGTGGGTCTTTGTTTGTACTTGTTTTTGAGATAATTTGAAACTCTTCTAAGCTAAAATATGTATTTCTACAAATGTAAAGAGTTTGAGGATAAGTTGTGACATATCAATGTTTTGGAGCGTTGGCTCGAATGATAAATGCTATTGAGTAGGAGATGAAAGTATTGAAAGGAGTTGTGATTAATCCCTTGCCGGGATGGTTTGAATATATTGAGTATTGCCCTTGTCGGTTTGTGAAAATTGTCGTTATTGTTCCCTTACCGGGACTTAGTGGTTATTTGTGTTATTCCCTTGCCGGGATAGTTCTTACTATTTGTTTATTCCTCTTGCCCGTTTGGTTATGACTGTTGTTCGGGTGAGGAAGAGTGATATTGCACGAAGAGTCATTTCGTGCTATTTCTAATTATATTTGCACGAAGGGTCATTCCGTGCTATGTTTTGACTATTTATGCACGAAGGTACATTCCGTGCTCTGATTTGATTATATATTGCACGAAAGATCATTCCGTGCCATGAAATGAGAGTTAAGTGAGGGAAGCACGAAGGGTGATGTCGTGCATTTTATTCGATTGCCTTGGGTGAGAATGAGAGTAAAAGCACGAAGGTTGTTGCCGTGCAATTATTGAATTTCTTATTCTTTGATAGTTATTATTGTGCCCTATTTTCTTAATTACGCTGATAAATTTTATACTCAGATTGTACTCCCCCACAACATGTTTCCCTCCCTTTTTAATTGTTTAGTTTCGTTATTTCTTTTCCTTTTATTGTATATATTTATATAGGATTGTACAGGTCGATTTGGTAGTCCGGTCTAGCCTCGTCACTACTTCATCGGGGTTAGGCCAGGCACTTACCAGCACATGGGGTCAGTTGTACTGATGCTACACTCTGTGCATTTCTTTGTGCACAGATCCAGGAGCAGCTTTTGGACAGCAGCAGTAGGCTTTATATCCGGGAGCTATCTTCAGTCCAGGGACTCTCGAGGTAGCCTAGCTGGCGTTCGCAGGCCGAAGTCCCTTTCCTTTATTTTAGTTTGTTTTCATTGTACCGAAACAGACATATGTATTTTTCTTTCATTCAGACTTGTTTGTATTATTCTATAGTAGTTCGTGAGCTAGTGACACTAGATTTTGGGTAGTGATATGTTTTAATTTCTGCATTTTTATATCGTTTTGTTAAACCTAAAGTCTTCCGCACTTATTTAATTGTTGTTAGAATATTATATTGTTGAGGTTGGATAGAGAATGTGTAATGTTTGGCTGGCCTAGCTACGTTAGTAGACGCCATCACGACGCCCGATGGTGGGATAAATCCGGGTCGTGACAAGCATCTTGCATAAGCCTGAGTTGTCGGGCAGGCTCACCAGATGGGCCATAGAGCTCAGCGAGCATGACATATCCTATCATCCAAGAAACGCCATCAAGTTGCAGGTACTTGCAGATTTTGTCTCCGACTTTAGCACAGAGATTCTGCCGGAAGCGGAACTGGAGGCCCTTCGTGTCTCCCCTACTACCGACCTCTGGACCCTCTACACTGATGGCGCTGCCAATGCCTCGGGATCGGGACTGGGACTCGTTCTCGAAGTCCCCACGGGCGAGATAATTCGTCAGTCCATACGATGCCCCGAGATGACTAATAATGAGGCTGAGTATGAGGCTGTGATTGCAGGTATGAAGTTAGCCATCAAATACGGAGCTTGACGAATCATCCTCCATTGCGATTCCCAACTCGTGGTGAACCAGGTCACCGGGATTTACCAAATCAGGTTTTGACTTATCTACGACGGCGGTTAGCCCCAGGAGGCCACCCCTAAAACCGCCTGTACTACTTCGGCGCTACCCATAGAAGCGACGAATCTTCTACAAACAAACGAACATTAACTCTGCAGAGGTAAAGTTCTGAAGAACAAAGAACAACACAAAAAGAATAGCAACAAAAGCATGATTCTTTCACTGTGACAAAAAATTATATACATTTAGTCCCGCGAAGGGCCCCCATTACATTCCACAAAAAAGCAAAACATATACAAATCTTAAGGAGCCTCGCCATTTTTTCCATCGCCCCCCATTTGCTCGCCTTATCGACCATCGCCACCAAGGCGATAAGCTTCATTGAACCATGGGTTGGAGTCAAGCCAGTTAACATCCTCCGAAGCGTAGCCCTCTCGATCAGGGGAGTCGGAGCTGTACCCGCAAATTGCCCGAGCGGTACAAGCCTCGAACCACTGCTCCTGAACTTCCTCCTCAGAGGCACGACCCGTAACGAGAAGTTTCTTGTATACGTCCAATCTGGCCTCCGCATACACCCACATCTCGTGCGCATCACGTCGCGCATCCTCATCAGACAAGAGCTGGGAAGAAGAAGGTCGAGCCACGTCTCCAGGCCTTGGTGGGGCAGTACACCTGAGAACGTCGACCTCAGCCACCTTGGCTTCGAGTTCGGCTGTCAAAGCTGCCACCCTATGGTGCAGATCGGCAACCTCTGCCGCCACCCCACGACTGAGCTCCAACTCCTCTTCCCTCAATTTGAGGAGTGATTCCACCTCACTATTACGAGCCACGACCTTCACCAACTCCTCATCAGTCTTCTCCAGCTCCGCCACCCTGCGCTTCAATTGCACCTCCTTCTGTTCAAGGCCTTCCCGAAACACCCGAAAATTGGGATCCTACTGGAAAAGGTCCACCGCCGCCTGATGCTTAGAGCAACACCTCTTATACTTCTTCACCATTTTATCAAAAACGGTCGCTTTCTTCTCCTCGCGACGCCTCCTCTCCACCTCCAAAACCAGGGTCTAAAAAAAAATATATGAGTTAGTACACATCAAGGTCAACCTCATGACACACGGAAGAACAGAAAGTTACCTGTAATGCCATACCGGCGACCCTCTGAGATAACTCTGCATCACTGACAGCACTCATCATCTCACGCTCAGGGGCGGCACTTAGTAAGGTCATCTCCAATGCAGCCCGCTCGCCTGTAACAAATTGTAAGCCCATGGAATCACGATGCGGTGGCCAGACCCGTCTGCCATCATATCCACATGCGTAATGCCTTCCGTCATCCCGCCCACGTCCTCTTGGGCGACCTCAGGATCGGTCCCTCAGCATTCCCGCAAACGATAGGTGACGAGCCACCCTTAACAACACGAACTGAGTTGGTACCGACATTAGCACTTGCCTGATGGGCTGGCCTCCCCGAACGAATGGCGTCGGCCATGAAGACGGGTCTAGATGTTTGGCGAGGCACGTCACTCCTTTCATCCCCAGTCGCTACCGCCTTACCCGTTTCAAGCCTTCGCCTTTTTCTCTCCTTAGGCTCCTCGCCCTCGGAAGGCTCATCCACAAGTTGCGGAGATGACATCGACGACATCACTTCACTCGTAGCCACATCCATAAGAGTAACCTCTTGTAAAGGAACTACGGGCACACCCTCCTGAACATTCGGGCCGACATCTGATCGGGCGGAGGTAGATATCGACGCCTTCTTCTTAGGAACACTTTGACCTGTCGGTACAAATAGTTTAGTTGATGAAGTTTGTGGAAAAGGCTAATTAAAGTCGAGGAAATATCTGAAGGGCACATGGGATCGTAGCGTTGAAGGAATTCGGACCATATGCGGGTTTCTTCCGCGAAAGGCAGCAAACCGGCTACCCACTGCTTGATATCAGTTATGAATCGGGGTATGTGAGATATTGCTGCAAAATAACAGGAAAAATCATAATAATGGTATTATCGGAACATCTAAGGTCATGTACGATAAATAACTCGACGGATGGAAACACTTACGTTTCGAATTCCACCTCTCCGGGAACCCACCGGGGTTAGATACCAGGTGCTCCGTTCTGATAAAGAAGTACCTACACCAATAACCACGGTTAGCACGATCATCGGTCTGGACGACCAGCCCCTTCGAGCCACAATTCTTCAAATGCAACATAGTACCCCTTAGGTAGCTGGCGTTGAATAACTGCAAAAGGTGGTGGACAGAGATCTCGCACCTAGCCAGCTCTGCATATGTAGGCATTATCCTACATATCTTTAAGGTGTACGGAGTAAGTTGGGAGGGAAACATGTTGTAAAAACAGCAAAGCTCTTCCGCCAAAGGAAAGATGGGAAGGCCATAACCAATTAAAAAAGGATATTCGTAAAACGCGCAATATCTCGGTCTGTGGGCATTCGCATAATCCGTTCCCGCTAAGACCATATCCACATGAGCGGGTATACCGAACGACGTGCGAAAACTATCTAAGTCATCCTGCGTTAACTCAGATTTCTCCAAAGGTTACTCGGGAGAATCCCATTGGAAGTCCCTCCTAATAAGAAGTTGCTTCGGTAGCACGTTGTCCACAGTAAGAGGGGTGAGGTCCTCCCCCTTTCTCCCTTATCACCGCCGGATGGAGGCGGTACATCGGATGGCATATTATCACGAGCCCCCGGATTGTTATCCCGTTTGGGTTTTGTCATGATTCCCGTTTAGGGAGCAGTGTACGACATAACCAAAACTGTACTTTCAGAGAAACGGTGGGTTTTTGATGAAAGGGAGTGTTTTCTTAGATAGTCGGAAAACGTTTGCAAATGATCGAAAGCTGGATTAAGTTAAACCCTTTCCCCATTTATAGGGTTGGGTGGCGTTGAAATCGAAGAGGCAAGGTCCAAACAGGCGCGGAAAACTGAGCATCAGAACACCTTTTGTACTTCCTTGGGAATATGCATGATGATGACGCATGCGTATGATGACGTCACTTTAGGAAAGGGATTGCGCGCCAACATTTCAATGAATTCAAATGATCACTTGTTCGCGTTTCCATCTTCGAGCATGGTCAAATTCTCCCAGAACAAGGTTCATGGTTCTGGCGATCGGGGACGCACTTCGATGTATCACCGACGAAAGGAGGGACTAACTTTACGGGGTCAAATTTTGCCCACTACGGTAGTGACGACCAACGACTACGCGATAGGCGAAATGAGGGCACGACCTAAGAATGTCGGGGTGAAGTGTATCATTGGTCTCGTCATCTCCTCGAAAGCAGGTGACCAATCCCTGTATTATTTTATTATTTCGAGGGGGTTCACCTATTATATAAAGGAGGATCCCAATGTTGTAAAGGCATCTGATCTTTTTGGAACAAGCTTTTTCTCTCTCTCACTCTCTTTCTTTTTCTCTCTTGAATATCCATTCTATTGAAAGCAATAACAAATATAATACGTATCTCTAGGTCTCATTATCTTCGATTATGATTTACCTTTGATTCATTTTGATTGTATTCACTTGCAAAGTAATTATTATCTTTCGAGTCAAACAGTATGTATATGTGTAATACACGCGCACATGGCCAATGGTTAGATGTGTCTATTAGTTATGGAAAAAACGAGTTCGAGTGTTCAAATAGGAAAGTTATAAGTTTATGTATCGGCTTAAAAAAACCTGAAAAATTTAAGTGGCTAGGAAGTCATTTTTCGCCTTAAAAATTTTGATGCCTGCGGCGCTTCATCTGGCATTAAAATTTAAACGGCCTTCAAGTGGTCCTTTCATAATATTGCCAGCTGCGAAATTTCAAGGATAAACTTACATTCCATATATTGCCAAAGCAACATATTGAGAAATACCGATTTCAGCATATGGGTCGAAGCGAAACCAGAATTGATGTTTATGCGTTCTGAATTTAGTACTTTTTAAGTTACTTAGATTTAAATTAATAATTTATATATATTAAATAAATTTTTAAGATAAATATAAGATTTAATTGGGTTGAGCTAAATCCATACCTGCAATGCTAGCTCCTAGGGGTGTCAATGGTTCGGTTCGGCCGGTTATTCTATAAATTTGTACCATACCAATTTTTTCGATTATCCTATTATGTATAACCAAAATTAGACTTTTCAAAATTGTCTCAATCATGTCGGTTTCTCTTCGGTATGGGTATCGGTAAGGTTCGGTAAATATTCGGTAATTTTTTAAATATCATGTAAAAATCACTGATAGAAGTAGAATGCAATAACACATTTACTTTTATAGGACTTAGCAAAATTCTCTAAATATTTTTACAGTTTAAAAGGTGATAAATTAAGAAAATATAAAAGAAGGCTAGAGTGTAGATCCATTAACTATTCTACATCAGTGTAAAAGAAATTAAGCAAATACAAAAAAATATAAATCAAACGAGCGGAAAGATATTAACCAGCAAGTTGAGTCTCAAGAATAAAGTATATAGAAGATTAAATATTCAAAAAGATAAATCTAAATCATACGAAAGGAAAAGTATTCAATACATTGTAGTTTGCTACTCATAATCACTACAATACTTTGTGTTTTGCTAGTGAATATGTTGAAAATAATTTACTTTCAATAGGAGTAGCATAATAGTTTTAGGAATTAGGATTTTAACTTTAACTACTTGTTGGCTTGTAACTATTTTATAAACGGAAAAGGCCTAAAAATGCCACTCAACTTTCAGAAATGGTTTATCCATGCCATCCGTTAAAAAATTGTTATTTCCATGCTACTGCGGTTAAAGAAATGGCTCATCCATGCCATTATTGACTAACAACTCAATTTTTATTTGGCTCATCCATGCCACTGCCGTTAGTCAATAATGGCATGGATGGGCCATTTCTTTAACGGCAGTGGCATGAAATGAGCATTTTTTTAACGGATGGTATGGATAGACCATTTCTGAAAGTTGAGTGGCATTTTTAGGCCTTTTCCGTTTTATAAATCCAAGTCCTAGAAAAAATTTAATGCTCTATTATTTTTACACTTAATATATAAATATATTTTTTACATTGTAAATTTATTCGGTACGGTTCGATATTTTTCGGTTTACTTTCATAAAATAAAAAAACTACCCAAATTATCGGTTTGGGTATGGATTTATATAAAAATCTACGGCTTTATTAAAAGAAACCTAAAAATCGTTTCGGTACGTTCGATCGATTTAGTCAGTTTTTAAATATCCATTGATACCCTACTAGCTCCGCCCATCATATAGGCGCATAATGGGATCATAGTCTTTAACTCTTTATATACTTCTGTTCGAATTATGGCGCAAATTGGTGTTCGGCCAGGTTTTGCAGCAGTCCATATTTATTCTTCATTCTGATCGGTAACTTATTCTTTAGAAGCAAGTTTTAAATCTTAATGATACTCCCTCCGGTTCACAATAATTGTTTAATTTGCCTTTTTATTTTGGTCGAAATAAGTGTATTGTTATGTAATCAAGAAAGAATTGAATTTGTTTTTACAAAATAACCCTATGTCCATATCCCTAAAAAGTTTTCTTACTCCTCACATTAAATGTTTAAGTAGGGGTAGTTTAGTCATAGTAAATATTTTTGTATAAAATTTAGTATTTTCTTAATAAGCGTGTTAAAAGCAAATTAAACACGAACCGAAGTGACTACATGAAAACATCAACTTTCAATTATTACATGTAAGGTCAGAGTGTAGAGGGGTGAGCAGAGTATGTGTTCGTTTGAATATGGTATTGACGTTGAAATTTTACTGGACAAAATCCATATAATTTTGAGCTAAATCATAAATGCGAGACACATTTACCCAAGTCAATATTTTCGATCAATAAAGATGAATTTATTAAAGCACAAGCATGACTTGATTTAAGTCCAATTACATTTAAGCTAGATATTAAATTTAGGCTTCTACAAGATGAGCCAAATCCATGATCGAGAGATCCACTAGAATAACTTAAAGGCTACTCTACCTAAAGCTTAGCTCACACCTATATAAAGGGGTCGCATACTCCCTTATGAAGGAATCTTGACCGGTGGAAGGAGAGAACAAAAGGCACTTCATATCTTACTCTAGAAGTATATAGCAAGAAAGAGAGTTCGCGAGAAGTTTTTCCTTCAAGAACAATCCAAAGTATTACTCAAAGTTCCTGAAGATTCAACATATTACCAAAAGTCCATCCTTCGCTCGAGCAAGACGCTTCATCAGCCCTCGGATCGATGTGAACAAATCGAGAATTAGAATCAGGCGATACAAATAGAGTTCTACTTATAAATACAAATTAATAAAATAATTATTTCTCACAATTATTTTGTTGTTGCAGTTATTTATTTTCTGTATGTAAAATTTATGACAAACACATTTTTGGCAGGCACAGTGGGAACAACTCTGGCCCTTATCTCTTTATCTCACAAATCAAATCTGTATACTGCGAAGCCGACTGTTGTGATGGCCTTGAAAAAGAGTTATAATATCCCATCCAAGAACAAACAAGAGGTGACAACTACAATCTCTAGGGGCTAACACCTTACTATGGTTGTCCAACAAAGTTCCTCATATGGGCTCCAACTTTAGCAGATTTAAAGATTTGGCAAATACATCAACTTCTAACGTGGTTAATGCCATGGTATTCAATGCAGCTAATGTGGATGAGCAGCTTGTCATGATAATGCAGAACGTCAAAACTTTGAAAAAATCTGTTGAATGCATGAGCAAGTTGGAACTCTACAACCTTGGTGAATCAAGTCACGATCCAACACTACAAGAGGAAATTTTTGTAAAATCTCCTATCAAGTCCATCAATGTCCAAAGTGCCGATCAGTCTGCTTTAACTACAACGTTATTTGTCCAATAACTAAAACATGATAATAAACACTATCAAAACTCAATATGGTGGACTATCGCAAAGCTCATTGCACTACTGCAAAAGCGTATAGACTGTTTACCTTTGCTACCAAAGCTAATATAATTTAATGGGAAGAGAAATCCAAGACAACACATTGCCTATTTCGTTAAAACTTGTGGCAATGTTGGTACACACAACGACCTCCTTGTTAAGCAGTTTGTTCGTTCGTTGAAAGAAAATGCCACAAACTTAGAATCTGGGTTAATTGATTGTCAGGAGCAACTTGAAAGTGAGTTTTCCAATCGTTTTTACAGCACTCATCGTACAGTGAGCATGGTGAAATTTCCCAATACTAGACAAGGTAAAGATGAACTCGTAGTGAACTATATAAACTGTTGGCGAGCTTTGATTCCGTACTGGAAAGATTGACTCTCAGAAATTCCTACCATCTATACAAGGAATGCATTGAGGCCTTGCTTACATTCACCGAGGGATTAAGTTACAAACTTTTGAAGAATTATCGACGCGCTCATATGATATGGGGTTAAGCATTGCATACCTTGGAAAGACTTTGCCTATCTTTGATCTAAAGAAGGAAGAGAAAGAATTTTGAGAGACCACCAAAACATCAAACTTACAGTGGGAGAAACTTCTACAAAATTCTCCACAAAACAGGAGTTGTAAAAAAAGTTACAAGTTGACGTCCTCAACAAGAGAAGTATCACCCAACCTTGAAGGAATTGGAAGCAAATGTGTACCCTTTCCCCAACTCTAACGTATCCACAATTTTTGATGAATTGCTAACCAAAAAGGTAATTGATCTTCCTACGTCAAAACGACACGAAGAATCCAACAAAATTGATGATCCCAAGTATTGCAAGTTTCATCTCATCGTCAGTCACCCAAAAGAAAAATATTTCATTTTAAAGCGAACATCATGACATTATATTGGTTAGAGATGGAAAAATCTCATTGATGCTACTGAAGCAACAGATGTGAACCATATTATTGCAAAACTTGACTATAAGAAGGACCCAATGTCAGAAGCTCGATGATGCACGCCCTTTTTTGCACCTATAAAAGTTGAACAAGGAATTTCCTCTCAACAATTTGGGTGTTTTGGAAAAACTAAAGTTCTCGTTTTAAAGCAGACTTCAACCACGTTCAAAGAAGATAAAACAACCCTAAAAAATAAGGTGACAAATGTGTTTGGTTGCACGTAAAAGACAAAATCATCAAAAATCTTGCAAGAGTCAAGTTTCAAAAGTTGACATAAGATCAAGTTCAAGTCAGCTTCAACCTTGGAGAAGTATAAAATTCAACTTCAAGATGAAGTGCAATAATGTTTCATCATAAAGGATTCTGAGGCCAGTTACATTACTGGAATTCTTTACCAAATTCTCCTCGAGGTATGAGACTAAACTGCAAATTGCTATGCTCGTCGATGGACGAGCTTAAACTGCATGTTGACATGCTCCTTTGATGTACGAGATTAAACCGCATATTGCAAGTACTCTTTGTCTGCACGAGTATAAACTTCATACAAAAAAGGTTTCAATTTTTGCAAACTATGTAATAACTTGATTTTACGCCCCAAACCTAGAGAGGCACTACTGACACTTGGTGCCTAACTTGACTGGACATACTAACATGTAAAGCATGTAACACAACGTATACAGAAATATCTAGGCCTACAAGGCTGTAATGACATCGGCTCATAACCAACCAACAATGATATGCATATAAGGGATATAAGGGACGACAAGGCCATCATGAGTTTTGTTACATAGATATATTAAAAACTCCAAAAAGTACATGTACACGGGCCGACAAGGACACCATATAAACTAGTACGACTGACCACTGGTATATCTACGTCTACAAAAGTCTCTAAAAGTATGTAACATAAGTAGCATGGTCAGGACAGAGCCCCGGCGTACCCATTAAGTCTACATCATAACAAAAACAAAAGATCTCTAGACTCGGCTGCACCCCAAACGATATGGAGTCTTACTGATCAACTACTGAACTCTGAAACTGCTTACTTTGGAGGTTCGTTATGTCTATCTGAACCTGCGGTATGAAACACTATAACCCCAGCAAAGGGACATCAGTACGGAAGAATATACTGAATATGTAAGGCAACTGGATAATCAAATCTAACTATAGAACTCCAGTGAAGGAATGTTTAAGGAAACAATTGCATGTATATATCAAGTACCAAGGCGACCTTCAAGGTATATACTATACTCTTACCAACCTGGATACATCTCAATGTCTCGTAATCTTGTTACTCTGGACCTTTGGGAGTAATACCCAAACCAACTAACACATCAGTTAAATATATAGTAAGCAATTTGCGTAATCACTTAACAACTACTCTGCTATATCACAATAGGATCTCGCAAGTATGTGCTAGCTACCAGATTAGTGAATCTATACTTTCTCCACTCACTACTAGAAATCCGGAAAAAAGCGACAACAGAAAGCGACCAACCTTGATCGCTTATAGGCTAAAAGCGACCAAAAAGCGACCAAATGTGCCTGGTCGATATTAAGCTGGTCCCTTTACCTTAGGGACCAAAGTTGGTCGCCAATTAGCGACCAACTTTGGTCTCTCAGGTCAAAGGACCAAATAATCCGGTAAAGAGTCTTGTGACCAACTTTGGTCGCAATATTATTTTAATACTAAGAAATATTATATTTAAAAAATCTGAAAATTGGCGACCAACGTTGGTCGCTAAACTATTAATTTTTTAATTATTTTTTTAATTTATCGACCAAAGTTGGTCGCTATATACATGAATTAAATTTTTTATTTATTAATGGGCGACCAATGTCTCCAGAAATTGTTAATTTTCTGGCAAATAGCGACCAATCTTGGTCGCTTTTTGTGAAATCTGGGCTATTAGCGACCAAGTAATTTGCCAGAAAATTATTATTTTTTAAGAATAAAGCGACCAATTTGCGACCAAAGTTGGTCGCTTTTCCTGTTATATTGCTGGCAGGAACTGCCTCTTTTGGCAGCTACACCACGTGCCAGCTTACCAAAATTCCTAAATAGGCAAATATGCCAACAACAGCAACAACAAGCAACAGCAACAACAAGCAATAAGAAGCAACAACAAGCAACAACAACAATAATGAAAAAAGTATAAAGTTCAATAGAACTTTATACTTTAAGCTAATTACCAAACGAATAAGTTAAATGTTATTACAGAACCATTCGAAAACCAATTGTAATCGTCTTGCATAAACTAAAAAGTTCAAAGATTGTTCTGTACATCATTATCATCACCGTCAGATGAACTTTCTTCACCATGACGGTATCTAGAATAGGCTATTTGTCGATGTTGGGAAGAATGATCACGGGAGGATTGAGCACAGGGAAGGCGAGCCTCTGGCGATGACTCACGAGACCGGGGAATTGGAAAATTGCCAGAAGCTAGGAGATTTTTGATCTGCTCTTGCATGCCCTTGTACTGAGCTTGCATGCCAGAGTACTGCATATTTCCAAGATTTCTCTCTCCTTCACGGCTTCTATCTCGAATGTGAGTTTTGCCACAGTCTCCCGCATAGAGGAGAGGCTCTCCCTATCAAGTTGCTCGGCTTGGGAGGAAGTCCCTATTCCTTGCATTCCACACTTATAGCGATGGAATTTCTTGTTAGGAAGCCCGTATACCTTTCCCCCTTTTGGACCGCCAGCAGCCTGATCCACATTCTCTCAGCATCCTCGTCCGATAGTTGGATTGGCGCGCCGGACTCATTAGGTGGCTGACTGCGTAGATATTGCTCCACTTCAGCTGTGAAGCGACCCTATAAGAAAAATAATATGTGAATTACTATTTCCAAATTTATATAAAAGTAAATTACAATTCTTAATGAAAAGTAAAAACTTACATGTACAGTCGAGGCTCGGCCCTCGACCCACCTTTCTTGGTCCGTCTCTTTCTTCTTCTTCACAATATGAGTCTCCTTGAAGAGCTCATCTTGGTTCATCGGATGCCCTAACTTTTTTTCCTGAAAACTCATAAATTTTAGTTAATAAATAGAATACATATACTAAGAAAATTAAAATAAATTAAGCAATTACGTACCATTCTTCGTTTTATCGTCCCTAGGCTGACCGCACCTCCAGTGTGCAAGGATCCTCCCTTCTCAGATGCCCGGGCTTTCTTTCCTTTTTCGCTCCTCTCTAAGAACTCTGCTGTAAGACATTGCCTTTGCAAATCATCCCATAATTCCTGAAGCAACCAGTCAGGCTTTTGGTTGAACTGCCTAGCTTTGGAGAAACAATGAGACAACCGCTTTCGAGCTTTGAGATGGAAGTTTGCAGCCACTTCAGCGCTATAGCGGTGTTCCCATACACATTTGCTCTGTATTTCAAAAGTCAAGTATTATATGGAAATATCATATTTAGATGAAAATATAATAAAAGCTATATTCGATATATTATACTTAGATTTTATTAGCTAATAATTATTCAAAAGTTAAGTGCATTAACTGCTTATAGTATAATATTAGCTAAAAGCTAATAAATAATTATACTGCTTAAAAGAATATTTATACCTTAAATTGATTGAAGATTGCCTCCTTGAGAGCAAATGGGAATTCACTCCAAGTCGCATAAGGACCATCATAAAGCTTTCTGGTGGCTTTGGTGATGATCCTTGTAGTAACATTACTAGGGAGGAACCTGCAATGTTATTAAAAAAAATACATTAATATCTTAGTCAAAATGTAATAAACAAAAAAAAGTTAAAATAACAAATAACTCTTACCCGTCACTCTCAGAGACTATGATAATCCTGCCATATTCATCATAATGCACCTCCTCGTCATCATCAGCATCATTGTCCGAAACATGTACATCAGAGGCATGTGTGGAAGGTGTAGGTGGGTCAGAGCTAGTATCTCGCAGGCGAAGGCCTGCAATAGATGGAGTCCCGGATGAAGATGGCTACGAGCCCTGGGACTGTGAGCCCTGTGAGTGCGACATAGCTGTATGGGCCGCAAGTGGACGAGACACAGATACATGTGACCCGAGTGGCTGTGATCCATGTGTCTGTGACATGGATCGATGCGATCCATGAGCTGATGATGGATGCGATCTATGTGGATGTGAGACATGTGGACTGTATGTAGGTCGTACAGTCCTATGTCCCTGCGAAGAAAGACCCAGCATCTGCCCGAAGGTGTAGGTCTAGACATGCGCTGGCAGCTCAGAATAGCCCTGGGGTGGAGGCGCAGGCACATGCATAGGCACAAACATCTGTGAAGAGGCACGAACGGATTGAGTAGTGTCTTCTACTCGTCTCTTTTGTTTCCTAGGCTTTTCTCTACCCCGAGAACCAGTAGGATCACTGTTACCTCGACCCTTGCCTGACATCTGCATAACATAATACAAAGTTAGATTGAAACATATAAAGAAACTAGCTATAACATGAGTTATTAAAGAAACCAACTTTTTAAAGCTGATCGACGTATAGTTCCTCATCCGAGAATTCTTTTTTCTCACTAGTTTGACCTTCATCAGTTGATTCTTCTTCCTCGTTTTCTATAGTTCTTACTTCATCCATATCAACTTCTTCCAATATGTGTTCAGGATGTTCCCAATCATTTTCTAAAACTTCATCCACTATTTGGTGAACACTGGAGATATCGTTTTGATATGTAACATCTAACACATTCTCGACTTCTACCCTACCCACATGCTTAGTTTTATTTACAACCCACCAATCAGCCTTATTCCGCCGTAATGGATAAGGAGCATAATACACTTGCCTAACATTATGTGCAATTATGAAAGGATCATAGCGATCATACTCTCTCATATGATTAACCTTAATTATGTTGTATTGATTGTGTACTCTTGTACCTCTTGTTGGGTGTGGGTCAAACCACTTGCATCTAAAGAGTATCAATTTCTTATTTGGCCAACCT
>MU714263.1:137774-167601 GCA_026770625.1 Nicotiana glauca
GATTCGTAGTACTATTCATCCCTTGTATTACAAAAGTATTAACGACTTACATTTATATTATTTAGATAGTAAATACAAAAGTGATTTTTAATTTTGACCGTTGTTGACCTGAATAGAGACCAACTTTGGTCGCTATTTTTTCAAGAATTTAATTCGCGACCAAAGTTGGTCGCTATATTTAAATCAGATTTAATTATATTTCATATAATATTTAAATAAATAATATAATTATTAAAATTGTATAACTGGGTCCCACTGTAGCGACTAAAGTTGGTCGGTATCTGCCTACCCTTTAAATAGTGACCAACGTTAGTCGCCATTTTATATTATATATATTTATATTTTATAATTTTAAAAAAATAATAATATAGTTATTAAAATTTTGTAGGTGGGTCCCACTTGAGCGACCAACCTTGGTCGCTAATCTCAGTAAATGCTTGACCAAGAAAGTCTGACCAGTCCAGCCAACATTTTGACTAATATAGCGACCAAGTAGCGACAATCGTGGTCGCTATGTTGTTTCTTTTATTTATTTTATTATTTTCGCTAGTTTAGCGACTAACTTTGGTCGCTTTTGCCTGCATACCAACTTTGGTCTCTAAGTTTTGGTTGTTTTTTTCTGGATTTCTAGTAGTGACTATCGAGCCGCTATCTCTAGGACTAGTGAGACTGTAACTACCAGGTTATCAAACCTGTATCTTCCAAGCTAGAACACCTGTAACTACTAGGTCATTGGACCTATTCGTAATGTCTATCATAATATATAATGAATATAAAGAACAAAATGTTCTCGTGTCAACTCTAGCTAACATTGATCAAGTTACGAAAGTCTTTCTAAGGGTGCCGATATGGCTAATATACACTTTTTGGGAGAAGAAAAAGACTAGTAACAATCATATGAAACACATCTTATCGGGGAAGTACTAAAAAGAACATTCTCGGAATCATCGAACACACGAATATATCATCTATAAGTTTCTACTTCTCGGAATCACACTTGGAAGGAAACTTGTTTGGAATTCATGCTAAAGAAAGAAAGGAATAGTCTTAACATACCTTTGAAACCAAGCCTTCAAAGATTATAATGGAATCAGCTTCTTCCCAACTAATTCTTCAACAATAAAATAACACAAGTATCAATAAGAGAAACATACCAACTAGCTAATGAGCAACAAACTCATTCTACAATAAATTGGACATTTTCTCTCCTATTTCTTTTTTATTCCTCAAATTTAGAATAACAAAAACAACAACAACAAAAAATAACCACGCGTCCAACACCTCAAAAGCAACAAGAATGGCCCTAAAACATCCTATAGACAACCCTCAACCCAACTACAATGTTCGATCATTGACTTGTTTTCGTCTAAGCACATCTAAAGCTCAACCTAATCTATACTCATGAAAGAGAAGAAGATCTTACCTTAAACAACAAGATCCATCCCTTAGACACATTGCTTCAACCAGAAGAAATCTCCATTTCAAAAGCAACATGCAAGAACTAAGCTTATACAAGTATTGTGATCTTGCCAAAGGAAAAATTACCTCAAACCTTTGGTGGGATTTACTTGAATGATAATGAGATACTTTGGGAGCACTTAGGGACATTAAGGTTTTGTTTTAGAGTAGAAATGAGGTAGGTAAAGGGCTTCTCCATTTTATAACATCAAAATAATCTCCATTGTCTATGTGGATAATCCCAATGGGACTGTCTATGTAGTCCGGCTAAAATATGTATATCTCCTTACCCCGATATCGTATCAATAAGAAATTTAATAAGTTGGAAACTAGACTCGTAGACCTTCAATATGATAGGTGGATCACCTAGCAACTCTAGATATATTGGGAGAAAAGCTCAGTGACATCAGACCCAAATCTTAGTAAACTTATGAACGTAACTTGCAATAACTTTTTCCGATTTTCTTTTTAAAACATGCTTGACTTCAACAGTTAACATATGACTATTATACAAGTCAAATAATTCATAACATGACTGTATTGGGGAAAATTATATTCATATATATGGTGACGTATCATGACATGCGGGATGGTCAATAAATTATACTTAGCTACGGTTCGAGAATTACAAAGCAGACACGAGTAAGGAAAAAGAAAGAGGCATGAGAAAAGAGGATCAACGCCCGTTCCTCTCTAAGTTTATTTACATCCAAGCAATGAAAAGAATGAACCTGGCTATAGAAAAGGGTGCAAATACGACATTTAAAGAATATTAAATGCTGAATCCGTTAAGGAATATACACATTCAATATAATGATTGTGTAACGTAGCATTCAATGTAATTTCTTACTCATAATAGCCTCATTATGATTTAAACATAACGTACATTCCAAAAGAATCTATAAAAGGGGAGATATGTAATCAGTTGAGGCACAAGTCACTATTAAAATATACTTTAATTTACTTGCTTTCTGATAATATCATTCTCAAGTCTCTTTCTTTACATACTTTTTCGATTATCAGTAACCCCTTTCTTCTAAATTCTAGCTTGGGCCAAAAATTTATTTTTTTTGTTAAACAAATTGGTTCCATTACCGGAAATTTGATAATCAATTATATCTTAACTTGATTTTTTGTGTTGAATCAACTATGTCGAACAACGACGACAACACTCAAGGAAATCAAATCAATCAGCAAAATTAGGGAGATCCGCAAAATAATGATAGTCAAATTCCAACTCCACGAGACTCACCACGGCAATCTCGTGAGGGCACTCCTGACGGATCTCACACAGAAGAACGTGGTCAATTTGAGAATGAATAAGCTAGGAATGATGCCTTACGAAAACTTATCGCTACTCAGGTTAATAAAGCTTTACAATCTTTTGTTAGTCAATTACCCGCTGCTCCACCCACGCCTACTCCAAACAACAATACTTTGGAGAATTCTCGTTTTGGATTGGTTAACTCAGGCAGCAGTGGAACCCCCAGTGAAACACATGAGGGAGACCCAGGTAATCTAGTTAATTCTGATTTACAAAATCTAGTACTAACATTGCAGAAACAGCTTAAGGAGCAAAATGAACGCATAGAACAAATACACGGAGTACCACCCGTGATCAAGGGATTAGATATAGATAAATATTCTCAATAGCCATGGAAGCCAATTGTCACTCACCTCCCAATTCCAAAGAAGTTCAATATGTCTGATATTCCAAAGTATGATGGTACAACAGACCCACGAGATCACGTTACTGCATTTACAACAGGTGTCAAAGGCAATGATTTGACAAAGGAGGAGATTGAATCAGTCTTGGTCAAAAAATTCGGTGAAACACTCACTAAAGGGGACTTAAAATGGTATTATCTTTTACCTGAAAATTCTATAAAATCGTATGCTGAGCTTGCAGATATATTTATTAAAGCACACTCGGGAGCTCAAAAAGTTGAAAAGAGAATGGAAGACATTTTCAAAATCAAGCAAGGAGATTCAGAGTTTCTTAGAGAGTTCGTAGATAGATTTCAACGGGAAAGAATGACGTTGCCATGAGTACCTGACAATTGGGCGGCCATAGCCTTCGCTAGCAATTTGAATGAGAAGAGTTCAGAAGCCACGAGGCGACTCAAGGAAAGCCTTCGATAATTCCCAGCAACAACGTGGAATGATGTCTACAACAGATACAGTACAAAGACGAGGATTGAAGAAGCTATCATTTTACGACATAAAACAGAAGAAAAAGTAAGTTCAAGGCGTGTAGAAAATGAAAAAAGATCTGGTAAAAATAGGTATGAGCCTTACATGGGACATGCGGGAAAGGACTCACGGTCAAGGCAAGATAATCAAAGGTACGATCACAAATCTAGAAATAGGGAATTAGGCTCCTCATCAAGGTTCGGAAATGATAGGAACTCACGTGGACCACGAGACGCTGATGGAAGTTTAAAAGCAAGGTTCGGTGGTTACAATTTTAACGTAAGCACCTCTGAGCTCGTAGCTATTTTAAGAAGCATGAGAGATAAGGTACGATGGCCAAAGGAGATTAGATCAAATCCAAACATACGAAACCCTGATCATTGGTGCGAATTTCATAACGACCACGGGCATAAAACCGCAAATTGTAGATTTTTACAGGGCGAGGTTGATCATTTGTTAAAGCAAGGGTATCTCACTGAGCTATTTAGTGAAAAAGGTAAACAAGCATATATGAAGAACAGATAGGAGCCTCCGAAACCGCCCTCACCCAAAAGAACCGTCAATGTTATAAGTGGGGGTGAAGATATTAATGGCGTTTCATATACTGCATCTAATAAAACTTCCAAGATAATAATCACTCATGGGAAGCGGTTGCGACATGTACTGGAAGAAGAGAATATTACATTCAACAATACAGATGCTGATGGTCTCTTAACTCCACATATCGACGCACTGGTGATATCTTTATTTGTACATGACACTAACGTGAAATGAGTTTTGATTGATCCAGGCAGTTCTGTGAATATTATTTTGATACGAGTGTTGCACGAGATGCAAAAGGAGGATAAATTGACTCCAAAAACGCATACTTTGTTGGGATTTGACAACTCTAGTGTTGTAACGAAAGGAGAAGCAATACTTACTACATTCGCAGAAGGCGTTTGTCAAAGATACCAAATTTCAAGTTGTAGATATGGAAATGGCTTACAACATGATTCTTGTGAGGCCATGGATCCATAAAATGGATGCTGTAACATCAACCTTACATCAGGTTATATAATTTCCGTCACCATGGGGGATATGTCAAATTAAAGGCAACCAACAAACATCTAGAAGCATCAATTCCGTTACAGATTCAACTATTCAGGGTGAAGACAAATAGCAATTACATAATTCAGCTGAGGGTAACATGTTGTCAACCTCAACTGAACAAGGAAAAACAGATGTGGATTCAAGACCTGATACCATTCAAGAACCAAAGGAGAACGAGAACATCAAAACAATGATAGAAGAGTTAGAGGCTGTGTTTTTATTTATACACTGGCCCGAGAGGAAAGTGTATATAGGAGCCAATCTCAGTCCGGAGGTAAAGCGTAAGTTAATTGAATTTTTAAAAGCTAACGCATATTGTTTTGCTTGGTCCCATTCTGACATGACAGGGATACCACCGGAGGTCATGACTCATAAACTAAATGAAGATCCATCATACCCTCCAGTCAAGCAAAAGAAAAGAAAGCAAGGAGCTTTCAAGAATCAGGTGATTCAAGAAGAAGTTCAAAAATTGTTAAAAATTGGTTCAATTCGTAAGGTAAAATATCCTAACTAGTTAGCTAATACTGTTGTGGTTCCAAAAAAGAACAGTAAGTGACGAGTTTGTGTAGATTACACAGACCTTGATAAAGCCTGTCCAAAAGATTCTTTTCCTTTACCACACATAGATCAACTAATTGATGCTACTGTAGGGCATGAGCTATTAAGTTTTTTAGATGCGTATTCAGGCTATAATCAAATCAAAATGGATCCAGGAGATGAGGAAAAAACTTCTTTCATAACAGACAGGGGGACTTACTGTTATAGGTTAATGCCCTTTGGTCTTAAGAATGCAGGTGCGGCGTATCAGAGGTTAGTTACCCAAATGTTTCAAGAACATTCAGGTAAGACCATGAAGGTTTATATAGATGATATGCTAGTTAAGACTCAGCATTCAGAAGACCATATATCGCATTTGTCTGAAACATTTAAAATTTTACAAAAATATAATATGAAGTTGAACCCAGAAAAATGTGCATTTGGTGTGGCATCAGGTAAGTTTTTAGGTTTTCTTATTTCTAACCGTGGTATTGAATTAAATCCTGCACAAATTAAGGCTATTTAAGAAATCTCTGATGTACTTTCAAATAAGAAAGAAGTTCAAAGATTGATAGGGAGAATCGCAGCTTTGGGGAGATTCATTTCCAAATCATCGAAAAAATATTTTAAGTTCTTCTCAGCCCTTAAAAAGCAGGATCATTTTGAGTGGAATGAGGAGTGTCAACAAGCACTTAGGAATTTGAAAACTTACTTATCAAATCCACCTTTGCTAGCAAAGCCAAAAGCTGGGGAAAAACTTTTCATCTACCTTGTCGTTTCAGAAGTTGCGGTAAGCTCTGTTTTTGTTCGAGAAGAACAAGGTAAATAATCCCCTATCTATTATGTTAGTAAATCTTCGTTAGATGAAGATACACGGTATCCACAGTTAGAAAAACTTGCACTTGCTTTAATCATGGCATCTAGAAAGCTAAGACCATATTTCCAGTGTCATCCTATTGTTGTAGTAACTGCTTACCCCTTACGCAATATATTGCATAAGCATAAATTATCAGGGAGGATAGCTAAATGGGCTATAGAACTAAGTGAGTATGAAATTGTGTACCTACCCAGAACATCAATAAAGTCCCATGTATTGGCAGATTTCGTGGCTGACTTTAGCCAAGGGATGCAATTAGAAGCAGAAAAAGAAGTTCAGATACTTAATGGGGCTAATCCAGGAACATGGACCTTATTTATTGATGGCTCATCTAACATAAAAGGTGCAGGATTAGGAATTGTTTTAGTACCACCTACAGGTGAAACTATTAGGCAAGCTATTAAATGTCATTCCATAACTAACAATGAAGCAGAGTATGAAGTTGTGATTGCAGGTCTGGAATTAGCACGGGAGCTTGGTATAAGCTAAGTAGTGATCAAGATTCTCAGCTCATGGTTAATCAAATGCTGGGGACTTACACGACTAGGGAAACAAGGATGCAACAATACTTGGAAAAGGTACGGGAACTGATAAAGCAATTCCAAACTTGGAAGGTCATACAAATACCAAGAGATGAAAATGTTAAAACGAATGCCTTGGCTAATCTTGCATCTGCAGCTGAAGTATCAAACGATGCAAATGCCTCGGTTATACATTTATTTCACTCCATTCTCGAACTTGATAAGAATGAAGTAAATTTTAATAATTTAACTTGGGATTGGAGGAACAAAATTGTTGCTCTTTTACAGTATGGTACCGTCCCTGATGACAAGAGACAAGCACATGCCCTTCAAAAAAAGGCTGCTCGTTACTATTTAAAATAGGGGAATCTTCATCAAAAAATGTTCGGTGGTCCCTTAGCAAGATGCCTCGGACCTTCTCAAATGGAGTATGTAATGAGGGAAATACATGAGGGGCATTGCGGGAACCACGCGGGAGGAAGATCACCGGTAAGAGCCTTGATTAGAGCAGGGTACTATTGGCCCAAAATGGAAGAAGAAGCGGAAAGTTTCGTGGCTAAATGTGACAAATTCCAGAGATACGGTAACAATATGCGCAGACCGGTAGAATTATTACATCCGATCATTGCGCCGTGGCCGTTTATGAAATGGGCGATGGATATTGTAGGACCGTTACCTCAAGCGAAAGGACAGGTAAAGTTTCTTCTCATACTTACTGATTATTTCACTAAATGGGTGGAGGCAGGAGCATTTTAACAGGTGCGAGAAAAGGAGGTCAAGGATTTCATTTGGCATAATATCATTTGCCGATTCGGTGTACCAAAGGAAATCATATGTGACAATGACCCTTAATTTATCGGAGCTCAAGTCACAGAGTTTTTTGAGAGTTGGCAAATAAAAAGGATTACGTCTACACCTTATCGTCCAGTGGGTAATGGGAAAGCAGAATCAACAAACAAAGTCATAATCAACAATTTAAAGAAGCGATCAGATGAGTCAAAGGGTAATTGGCCTGAAGTGTTACCTGAAGTTTTGTGGGCATATTGCACAACAACAAAAACGAGCACAGGTGAAACACCATTCTCTTTAGTTTATGGAGCTGAGGCACTAATCCCGGTTGAAATAGGAGAACCAAGTACAAAATTCTTACAAGCAGCACAAGAGTCTAATGATGAAGAGATGCGGGTCAATTTGGACTTATTGGAAGGAACAAGAAAAGCTGCATTAATAAGAATGGCATCACAAAAATAAGTGATCGAACGATATTACAATAGGAAAGCTCGCCTGAGATACTTCAAAATTGGGAACTTCGTGCTTAAAAAAGTTTTTCAATCTACAAAGGCAGCCAACGCAGGTAAACTAAGGCCAACCTGGGAAGGACCCTACAGAGTTCATGATATTGCAGGAAAAGGGGCATATGAATTGGAAACAATGGACGGGAAGGTGCTTCCTTCACATTGGAATGCTGTTCATTTGAAGAGATACTACTTCTAATGAATAACCCACGGTCAGATATCACCATGTTAAATTTTATTTTTTGAATTGTTAAAATTTTACTAACGATTTTAGATGATAGGCAAAATGCTAACCCGTACTAAATTATGAGTAACGACCTATAAGGCAAAATGGAATAAACTAAAATTCCTGGCCCAGGGTTACAATTCTTCTGATAGAAATATAAATGGGTTAAGCAATCTTCATCAATAATCGCACCTTCGAGTCCTGTATGTATTTCCTTTTCAGGAAAAGGACCATGTGAAAGAGACTATCAAATGCTTGAGGCTTCATACTTCAACCCTCAAACACTTGGGTGACTACATAGTATACATAGTCACGTGTATAAAAAGGCAAAGAAGATTGAGGAAAAATCAATCAAGCCTAGAAGAGTCAAGTGCGGGGTGAAAGTCACGAAGTCATGGCATCCATCATAGTATTCTTTCCCATGAGAAAAATGGAGTCACATCTCAAACCCTTCCTAATGTTTTGAAGCTAAAGGGACCTAGTGTACCTCAAAACAGTTAGGGTAAAGACCATGTACTAAAACGGGTTATAAGGAAAAACCCTGTATCTATTGTTCTTCTTTTGTATAAATCTGTTACAAGGAAAACAGTTACGAGAAAGTTATAGATGTAATTCAAATACATGTAAAGTATTACTCAAAACTTGTCAAGGTTCAGAAATAAAAACTTGTCAAAGTTATTTAAAAAACATGTGTGTTCCTATTTCTTATTTTGTATGATAACACCATTATGAAGTTGAGACTTCTTCTTCATTAAGTGTCAAAATATAAAAGGCCCTCTTTTATAAAACTCATGTTATTTAGTCATGAGATTAACAGAAGCATTTTCAAAGGATAAAAATGCAAACTATTCTTTAAGTCCTTGAAATTAAAAGTCACGAATAGAACATATGGAAGGTTAATGATAACTTCTTAATATTTTAAAACTAAGGACTAAGTATAAACTCAATCATCGAATTGTTCATATAAAAATGCCCCATAACAAGACTTGGGGACTTGTATTTCTAAAATCAAGCCTTATATGATAACCAAGGGTTTGATTACAAAAAACTATCATAAGAATCCAAAAACTTTAAACATAGTTTTCCAGATAGGCACCTGCAAAAAAGGGAATTTAAAACAAATATAAATCTTTTAACTAAGAAGAAGGAATTGAAGAAGGATCATCAGCGGGCTCAACTGGAACAACATCATTAACAAATGAAGGTTGATCTTCAATCACAGCAGTTGGAGCATCAGCAGGCAAAGTCTCAGCTTGGCTAGCAGCAAGAGACACAGATGAACTTGAAGAAGGGGTGACACCCGTGGCAATTTCAACAGTCACGAGGACTTCAAATGCGGGAGTCTCAGCCAAAGAAGTTTCAATCACAGGAACTTCAACTTCGGGAGATGGAAAATCTTGTGGTTGTTGAGCTCGTTCAATGGTCTCATTCACCTTGGCTAATTCTGATTTCACGCTGAAACCTTCTTGGCCCATTTCCACTAAGGTGTCACGACGAGTATTTGAGAAGGTCCAACTTACCTCAATATTGGTTGACTCTTGAAGAAGTTCATAATCTCTCTCCCAAGCAACGACTTCATTCTTAAGTTCTTCGTTTTCAGCTAATAGAACTGTAAGATGATTGAAGGGTGGTATGAGAACTCTCTAGGGCACGTACCTTGTCCACAAAAACTCGTAGTTCTTCTTGTGCCTGTGAAAGGTTTTGTACAAGCTCCCCAACATGCATTTCCTTCTGAGCCAACAAAGCCTTTAGAGCCCCATTTTCCTCATTGGCCTTGGATAGCTGCTCCGAAAAGGAAGATTCAAGGCATTCTTTTTCCTTCTCAGTTTGGCTTGAGGAAAACTTAATCATCGCCAGCTCGGAGGTTAATGTTTAAACTTGCTGCTCTAAGGTATTTTCCTCTCCTCCAAATCCTCCATGTCGATTTGGTCACTTTCAAATTGGCCCTTCCAATTGTTTGCCTCCAACTGAGAGCCACGGGCAGCCTCTTCTGCATCATGAACAGTCTTCTCCAAATCATGAGCCAACTTCTCCAAAAGGGAGACTCGGTTCATTAGCTCAGTACCAATGAGGTTGGCCTACATAAAAAAAAAGATGGGGTCAGGATTTCAAAGTCAGAAGTTTTTATAAAATAAATGACAAGAAAATACCTTTAGAGTGGCATGTATTATATCATTCATGAGGGTCAAATTACTATGACTTTCAAGTTTAGCCTTGGGGCCAATCAAAGGCTCGAGCCAAGTATTGTCTTGTCTAGACTTTCTTAAAAGACTGTTGTTGGGAGGAACCTCAATGGTTATGCTCCTCATAGCGGAACCCCTACTTGAAGAACCCACCTCCATATGGTGGACAATGGGGGGAGGAATTACTAAAGGAGGAGCGGTGGAAGGAGTAAAAATAATGGAGGAAGGGACAGAAGTAGTAGTTGATTAATTTAAAGAAGCAATCACAGGTACGGAAGATGTAAAAGAAGACAAAAGAGGTTCATTTAGAACAAGTCCTAAGGTTCCACTACCGAAACGACTAATAAATAGTTGATCTATTGACTCACGAGTGTCGTAAGGAGAAATATCGTCATCAGGAATGATCGCCGGAGTAATAACAGGCTCGGAAAGAGATAGGTGAGGGGAGACATCAGCCTCGTCTTCAGAGACGATACGTCTCCTGGATCGTGGTCTTGACACCAAAGAACCCTCGTCTTCTTCCTCTGAATCATCTTCTTAGTATATTTTCTCTTTACAGAGCCCAAGAATATATATTGGGCTGAAAAGGAACGAGTACTTAAGGAGTCACGAGATGCCAAGACGGCCTCTGCAGTAACTCCTCGAATGGCAAATCCTGATAAAAAGAAGGGTAAAAATTAGAACAACAAAAATATTTATATACAGATAAGGTAAAAATGGAAATCCTTACCATGAGTTTTTACTTTCCAACCATAACGGTTGGAAAGGGTTTTCCATGATCTACCCTCCATTGGGGCAGTCTTCAGCAACTTTTCTACCCAACCACGGAAGTTGGGCACAGACTCCACAACACCCATGGTTGCTGAAAAGAAAAAGAAGCAAAATTAACAAAAATAAATAAGCCTTGAAATAAAAAGGCACGAGAAGGATTTAACACTTACGTGCAAAGTTCCACTTCTCAGGGAAGGGAACGTTATTTTCACCCACTAAACCAGTAGTGGGAGCAGCAACAAACCGGGCATACCATCCAAAGTCTTTATCATCCTCGGGACTCACTAAAACCATCTTGCTCCTGGTTGCTAAGCCAAATACGCCGTTTCGAAAAAGCCTAGGAGAGTAGAGGTGAATTAGGTGGGGAAAAGTGAATTCAACATCCGCCATACTAGTGAGGTTCCTCAAGCAGGCAACAACCTCCAAACAATCGGACCAATTTGACCCAAACACACGTCGAAAAAATGACAAAAGTCTAGAATGACCCGATTAATGGCCGGTTTAAACCATAGAGTAAAGGGATATGTGTAAACAAAAGAGAATTGTATTAAGTAAGATATGATCCTTTGATTTGGGTTAGGAACAATGATCGGAAAATCGTCACTCCAATGACAATCCTTACGAACTACAGGAACTAAAATATCTATGATTTGAGTAGGAAAAGGATCAGCATGATCTAAGGAGGCAACTTGGGACCTAAGAGACTCTCTATCATGATGAAAAGAAAGTTCAGAAGTGATAATTTCCTCCACTAGAGGCTCACAAAGTGGCTCAGAGGATTCTTTGTTCCGAGAAGAACTCCTCTGAGAATGTGAACCTCTAGTCCCAGAAGAGGGACCAGAGCTAGAAGAAGGAGTTGACGCACTACCACGAACAGATCCTAGGCTACGGAGTGTATCCCCTTTTCTATGTCTAACCAGAACATTGGGGAAGCTATATAGAATCGGGGTTCTCCTAGGGTTAGGGTTTTGTGAAGCCATGACAAAGAAGGTTGAACTGAAGCAGAAAATAATAAGGGGGTTTCAAAGGATTAGAGTGTATGATACGCTTTATGTGAAACAGGACAAGAAAAGAAGTTATATTTATATTAATGGGTAACCGGCAAAAAGAAAAAGTACGATGATGGAAGAACCATAATAATGATAACTGACACTTCGTGAACAGTGAAGCCGAAAAGAAAGCCTGAGAAAGTGCTGCAAAATTGTGCAACCAATAAGAGGATGACCCGTGTCTAGTGCATTAAAAGGAAGTGACAGTTGAAGCGTCAACTCTGTCAGAGCATTAATGGTGACAAAAATTCTCCTTTAATGAATTCCACTTCCCAAATATTCAAACTTATGAATAAATGGAAAGTGGGGGGACTATCTATATTGGGGAAATTGTATTCATATATATGGTAACGTGTCATGACACGCGAGATGGTCAATAAATTATATTTAGCTACGGTTCGAGAATTACAAAGCAGGCACGAGTAAGGAAAAAGGAAGAGACACGAGACAAGAGGATCAACGGCCGTTCCTGTCTAAGTTTATTTACATCCGAGCAATGGAAAGAATGAACCTAGCTATAGAAAAGGGTGCAAATACAACATTTAAAGAATATTAAATGCTGAATCCGTTAAGGAATATACACATTCAATATAATGATTGTGTAACGTAGCATTCAATGTCATTAATTACTCATAATAGTCTCATTATGATTTAGACATAACGTACATTCCCAAAAGAATCTATAAAATGGGAGATATGTAATCAATTGAGGCACAAGTCACTATTGAAATATACTTTAATTTACTTGCTTTCTGATAATATCATTCTCAAGTCTCTTTATTTACACACTTTTTCGATTATCAGTAACCCGATTCTTCTAAATTCTAGCTTTGGCCAAAATCTATTTTTTTTGGTTAATCAATGTCCTTATTAGAATGTTAAGAACTCTTAGTATTACCCCAAAAGTACGGGTTATAGCATCGGCCAATACCTCCGACGTACAGTCTGTAAGTCACTCCATAAGTTGGAAATTTTACGAAAATTCGCTCGCTTCGATTTAATTAACCTCTAACCCTTTCGAATGTCACGACCCATAACCTTCACCAGTCATGATGGCCTAACTCACTTGATAGGAAAGATAGTCATATAATAATAACGAAAAAATTATTCATGAATCATAGAATATCAAAGCCTAAAAGGTCTATGACCATAAATAATATCAAATAATAATACAACTACCCAAAACTGGTAACACCGAATCATGAGCTCTACAATCTGAAATATAGAAATACTGTCTGAAAAAAAACAACAATAAATAAATATAGGAAGAGACATCAGGGACCGCGATCAGGAAGCAACACTATCTCGGTCGTCAAAACTCAAGACACATCTCCGCTAACAAAGCTCGACTAGTTCCAACTCTTGAATCTGCATAATTAAGTGCAGGGTGTAGTATGAGTACAACCGGCCCCAATTACTCTGTAAGTATCATAACTAACCTCAGTGAGATAGTAGTGTCAAGAACAACCAATGATACTCATTCTAAAAACTGCTCAGTTCATAATATACAAGTACACAACAATGGTACTAACTAAACATGAAACACATGTATATCCAAATCAGTGCACATAGAGAAGATGTGTCAAGTCTTATAACAGTTTAATGGCTCAACATATAAAGAAGATATGCATTCAACATCAAAGGATCATCAACATTAGCATATAGAGAAGATATGCATTAAGAACTAAGTCGATGTGCATGGGTTAACATATAGAGAAGACATGTACCGTGCCTTCACCTTCAAGTCAAAATAACATATAGAGAAGGTATACATAAAGATGAATGTTACATTCCAAATCTAGCATATAGATAAGATATATAATAAAAACATGTATATACCCAAGGCATTTGCAAATAGAGAAGAGATGCAAAAATAAAACACTGATCAGTTTTTCTCATACCGCATGTACGCTAACAAGATAGAAACAAGAGAGGACAATCCTAGGGGGATGTATTCTTATCAATTCACTGCACAGACAACTCACATGCCATAATATGACAACCGCACGGACCACTTACTTGTTGTCATAACTCAAACTGCATGCATCACTTATGTTCTACCAATCCAGTCCATATCATACTGAAAGAATATACAAGGATACGTTTATACGAACAATGAATATCAAATCATATACTCATGGTCTGATAAAAGTGACATGCTAAGGTGTATGCATGTACAAAGTGTTCTACCATAGCTCTAATGAGGTAAATACGCACAAAATAGAAATTAACATATTTGAACATGAGATTAACCTGCATATAATCTCTAACATGATTCAAGTAGCTCACAAAGGGGTACAAACATATGAAGCATGATAATATGAAGCTTAGTATTCAATTCAAGTCATAACATAACCTATGCACTACCCCGAGTATGGATAAAAGCCGGTGCATGCACATGCTCATCCCCCGCATGTGTGTCACCCTTGGCACGTAGCCATCATGAATAATTCAAGAAAGTAGTGCCTCAAACCAAGGCTTGGTAAGATACTTACTTCAAACAAGAAAAATCAATACTCTAAAAAATCCTTCCCACGTGAATCGACATCTGAACGACTTGAATCTAGTAAAAAACAACTCAATAACATCAATAAAGCCATAGGAAACAACCCTAAACAATAAAGCTTCGATCTTTATACAAATACACAAAGTCAACTAAAAAGTCAACCCAAGCTCGCATCCGACTTAAAATCACCTCCCAAATCCCTAATTTTTGCTCTCCAAAATCATAGAAAACCCCCCTAAATTTCTCTTTCAAATCACATAATCTATATGTAATAATCAATGGGAAAACAAGATATAATATTAAAATCAAGCAGAAATCATTTTCCCTCTTGCCTTGTGTGAAAATCCTCTCCAAACATCGCCCCTCTCCAAGTCTAGGATTAAAAATATGAAATAATATGTCTAAATCCCGAAATTATAACACTAATAAGTCTTTCCAGTGATATCCTTAGCGAATAATGGCCATTGCCCCGTGTTCACGAAGCACAAAAATCTATATCTTCAAATTAACACTTCACGAATATAGCCTCCAGCCCGTGAACACGATGCATAAACTCCAAAGGCATATGCGAACACTGGTCCTTGTTTGCATAGGGACCGTGAACACGATGCATAAACTCTAAAGGCCTATGCGATTCCCGCGAACGCGAAGGCCAAGCACATGGCGATCTCCAACCTGCCTTACTACTACACGAACGTGACTCCACGATCGCAAGCATGAAGGCCAATTCATTTGGAAAACGAACCTACTGTCACGAATGCGAAGAAACAATTCTGCCCAGCTCAAATGCAATCCGGGATCGCGATCCAACCTCCGCAATTGCAAATAAGTGTTTGACATCAGCAAAAATCTGCAACTTTCAAAATGCTCCAGGTGGTTCGAAACTCACCCGAGCCACTCGTTACCCCGTCCAATAATACCAACAAGTATATAAACCATATACAAACTCGCTCGAAAGCTCAAAACATCAAAATACACCCATAACCAATAATCGAACACCAAAATACATAATGCAATCCTTCAAGTTAAAGAACTTCAAACACTCATAACCAAGCATCCGATTCAAGCCTAGCCAATTCAGAATAAACCCAATCTTTGCACACACGTTCCAAGAACTAAACGGACCTATCCTAAGTGCCAAAATAATAATCAAAACCCGATAGCCTCAAGTTCAACTCATGGTCAAACTTATGAACTTTCCAAACCTTGAAATTGCCAACTCTCGGCAAATTGAGCAAAATCATCCTAGGAAATTCCGAATCCAAATCCCAACATATGGCTATGTCCAAAGTCATCATACAAACCTATTGGAACCACAAAAATACAAATCCGAGATCATTTACACAAAAGTCAAACCTTGGTCAATTCTTACAACTTAAGCTTCCAGAATAAGATTAAGTGTCTCAATTCACTCTAAAACCTTCCCGAAACCAATCCCAACCATCCTTGCAAATCACCAAACATCAAATACACGATATCAAATTGGCGAATGTCGATAAAATACACAAGACGACCGGCAGGGTCATTACATTTTTTCCCTCTTAAACAAATGTTCGTCCTCGAACAAGTTTAGCGTCATATATGAAATGCCAGAAAAGTGAGGATATATGCTCCGTATATCCTCGATTTCCCGGCCCACCTCCTCTATTGGTTGACCTTTTTTTGAACCTTCACTTATGCTATATCTTTCGACCTCATCTTCCAAACCTGCCTATCCAAAATAGCCACCAACTCCTTATCATAGGTCAAATCCTTGTCCAACTGCACCGAGCTAAAATCCAACACATGTGACGTATCCTTATAGTACTTCCGAAGAATGGAAACCTGAAATACTAGATGAACTCCCGAGAAGCTGGGTGGCAAAGCAAGTTTGTAAGCCACCTCACTAACTCTCGCCAAAACCTCGAATGGACCAATAAACCTCAGGCTCAACTTGCCATTCTTCCCAAATCTCATCACTCCCTTCATTAACAAAACTCTAAGTATAACCTTCTCACCCACCATGAATGAAACATCACGAGCCTTCCTATTAGCATAACTCTTGTTCTTGGACTGTGCAATATGAAGCCTCTCCTGAATCAACATCTCTTTCTTCGGAGTATAAAATATGCGCTCAATAATCCAATCACATCGGGCTTAAACCAACCAACTGGACAACAACACTGCATCCCATATAATGCCTTATTCGGAGCTATCTAGATGCTAAACTGGTAGCTTTTGTTGTAGGTAAACTCTGCTAGATTAAAAACTAATCCCACTGGCCTCCAAAATCTATAACATGGGCTTTCAACTTATGCTCCAAGAACTGAATGGTCCACTCGGGCTGCTTGTCCATCTGAGAATAAAATGTAGTGTTCAACTCAACCTTCGTGCCTAACTCACGCTAACAGCCCTCCAAAAATGCAAAGTAAACTGAGTGCCACGATCTGATATGATAAAAAATAGGTACACCATACATGCGAACAATAAGCCAATCTCTCTAAAGTGTAGGAAGTCATAACAGGAATAAAATGCGTCGATTTGTTCAATTGATCCACAATTACCCATATACTATCAAACTTCCTCAAAGTCCATGGAAAATCCACCACGAAGTCTATAGTATTACGCTCCCACTTTCACTATGTTATATCAATCTTCTGAAGCAAACCTCCCTATCTCTAATGTTCATACTTAACTTGCTGATAATTCAAATACCGTGAAACATGCTCAACAATGTTCTTCTTCATCCTTCTCCATCAATAATGATGTTCCAAATAATGGTACATCTTCGAAGCACCTGGATGAATAGAATACAACAAACTGTGGACCTCCTCAAGAATCACTTTCTCAAGCTATCCATATTATGAACACAGATCCAACCCTAAAGCCTTAATACCCCAGCATCACCAATAGCCACATCCTTAGCATCATTGTGCTGCACCGTGTCCCTAAGGAAAAATAAGTGGGGATCATCATACTGACGAGCCTTAACGTGCTCAAACAAGGACGACCGAGATACAACATACATAAGGACTCTTGTCGGCTCTAAAATATCCAATATTACCAATCTATTGGCCAATACTTGAACATCCATAGCTAAAGGACTCTCCCCAACTCGAATAAATGCTAAACTTCCATACCCTCCATCTTTCCACTCAAGGCTTTTGTTGCCATAATAGCCTTGCCTGGATGATAGAGAATAATGATACCATAATCCTTCAGTAGCTTTAACCATCTTCTCTGCCTCAAATTCAAATCTTTCTATTTAAATAGATGCTGAAGACTTTTATGATCCGTATAAACCTCATAAGACATACCATATAGATAATTCCTCCAAATTTTGAGCAAGTGCACATTATTTTTCAACTCAAAATCATGGACCAGATAGTTCCTCTCACGGGGTTTCAACTCGCGTGATGCATAAACAATCAATCTAATGTATTGCATCAAAAAACAACATGTAAATCATCGCATTGAACTGTATATGACACCGATCCTGAAGGCAAAACTAAAACTAGTTCCATAGTCAAAGCAGTCTTGAGCTTTTAAAAGCTCTCCATACACTTGTCTGACCATCTGAATAAGGCACCCTTTTGAGTCAATCTAGTCAATACAGTTGCGATAGATGAAGCCCCTTCCACAAAATGACGGTAGTATCTAGCCAAACCTAAGGAACTCCTAATCTATGTAGCGATAGATGGTAGTATCCTTCAAACGATCGTGTCCGACCTCATTATAGACGTACATTTGGACGTGATCAGCTAGCTGGCCGCACGTGCGAGTTTGCAGAAGCGAGAATATGTTCGCAAATGCAAAAACACCTAGGCATATTCTATTTAATTTGAGGTTTTGGTTCTTTTATCATATTTTGAAATTTGGGGCTTGGATTGAGACAATTTTTAGGCGAATTTCACCACATAGATTAGGGTAAGCATTCTTGTCTCGCTTTTGATTATATTTTTCATGTATCTGCCTTTATATTTGTTATTTTAATTATGAATTTTAAAGATAATTTGAGTTTGAACATCAATTTGGATTTGGATTTGAGTGAAACTAGTATGATTGGACTCGTAATTTAATGGTTATCGGATTTTGAGAGTTTTGCCGTTTTCGAGGTGCGGGCCCGAGTTTGACATTTGGGTTGGCTTTTAATTAAAGATTCGACCTTTATTGATTTGGGGTTTTTTCTTAAGTATTATTTGATGTATTTGAGTTGCTTTTGGCTAGTTTGAGCGGTTCGAAGGTCGGTACGTGCAGGATGATACTTTTGGAGTATTGTTTGTCTTGCTCTATATTGGATTTAGCACGTTTGAGGTAAGTAACACTTTCTAAACTTGATGCTGAGGATATGAACCCCTAAGTATATGTGTTATGTGAATTATGACTTGATTGATTCTATGGTACTGTGTAGTGATCTAATCTTATTTCTATCCATGAAATTTCTACATGCTGGAGCAATTGAGCTATGATCTATGTTAGAGACCATGTTTAGGCCATATGCTTATCCTGTTGGGACCAAATGAGGTCATTTTTGCTATTGAGTTATCTGCATAAATTGTAATTGTCACACCTCCTTTTTACCTATATCCGGAAGGGTACAAGGAAGTTTTTTCCAATTTAAGTGGCAATCGAAACGAGATTATTTAATTAAAATTCAGATTCACCACTTGGGATAATTTATGGTGTCCCAAGTCACCGGCTTAGAATCCCGAATCGAGGAAAAGATTGACTCTGTATTGCAGTCAGCGAACATAGAAATCTGGGTAAGGAATTCTGTTAACCCGGGAGAAGGTGTTAGGCATTCTCGAGTTTCGTGGTTCTATCACGGTCGCTCAATTATTATTATTGGCTCAATTACCTAATTTTTATTACATGTTTTAACCTATGTGCATTTTAACTTAATACACGCTTTTATTCAATTATCATTTTTCTTTAGGAAAGATTCCACGTCATATAAATACGTCTTGAACCACGTCATATAAATGCACCACCAGTCTGCGACACATTTCATCTAACGTTGTTGAGATTTAGATTTGGATCACATAAATGCACACCCGAGTTTAGGGAAGTAGTTTTTAAACAGCGCGCCTAAAGCAGCTACGCACTTCCAAGTTTGCGAGGGCCATGAAAATTCAACTAATTGGCATGCCTCGATTTACTTTAAAAGAAATGATTGTATATACACTTTTGAAGGCCAACTAAAGATATTCCTATTTATTTAATTCCTAAAAAACAAGTACCACAACTACGTCACGGGAACCGTACCAGTAGTTGTGATGGCTTATATTAATCGTGCCTAAAGCAAGTTACGAGGATAATAAATCATGTACTAAACTTCTTTGAGATTACTGAGAAAGGCCTGTGATTATAGAGTATCTTTACAAAATTTCAAACTCAATTTCCGTCATATTTTCTAAGCCAACTCCGACCAATTTATTTCTTTACCTAGCTTACATGAGTTCAACACCAATTAAAAGCTTTTCTAGATCAATTCAATAAAAGTTTCTAGTCAATTCCCAACAACCATCTTGCTACTTTGATATATTAAATTAGTAACAATAAAAAATAAGTAAACATACATATTCATCATATTACATATAAAATACTGACATTAAACAGGAAAGACATAAAAAGAAACAAACTCATGAGTAAACATACACATTCATCATAAAAGGAAAATTGCATATTGAAAAAGTCATGTGCATACTATTGTGTGAACTAAAAACGACCAGAACTTTATTTGATATAAAAAATACACAAGGATGATCATTACAAATTAATTAAGAGCAATGTTTTAGAAATGGACCTCAAACAGAGCTTTGCCAACGAAACGCGGATACCTGATGAATCTCGAACGGCACCTCAACATGGGCGGCAACCAAACTCGACTGAACCTAAGCTGGAATGGAAGGCTCGAACTCAACCCTTTCCCATCTCTGCTCAAGAATTTCGCTGACTCCTCACCGCCAATAGGGCTTTAAACAAGAGCTCTTAGGTTTTTCCATAGGAACGGCTGATTGGGAGTTCTAGGGTGTTAATTTGGTGGTGTCACACCTCCTTTTTTACTATACCCCGTAAAGGATATAATAAAAGGAGATTTTTCAAAGTGACAATCGAAACGGGATTATTTATTTATTAAATTCAGAGTCGCCACTTGGGAGATTTATGGTGTCCCACTTCACTAGTTTAAATCCCGAATCGAGGAAAGGGTTAACTCTGTATTATAGTTCGCGAACCAGAAATCCGGATAAGGAATTCTGTTAATCCGGGAGAAGGTGTTAGGCATTCCCGAGTTCCATGGTTCTAGCACGGTCACTCAATTGTTATATTCGGCTTAATTATCTAATTTTAGAACATTTTGAACCTATGTGCATTTTAACTTCAAAATCGCTTTTATTTATTTTAAAGAAAATTTAATGTCGTCTAAAACATGTCTTGGGACCACGTCACATGAAATGCACCCGCAATCCGAAGCACATTTTATTCAATGTTATAAGGATTTGGATTTGGGTCACATGAAATGCACACCCAAATTTAGGAAAGTAGTATTATTAAAATAACGCGCCTAAAGCAACTATGCATTTTTAACTTTGCGAGGGCCATGAAAATTCGCTAGATGGCACACCTCGATTCTAATTTCAAAGGATGTTTGAACTAAACTTTTGAGGGCCATTAATTATATCATGCCTAATATGTCACGCCTCAAATTATTTTAAAGGGTTTTATTATACTCAATATAACTCAGTATTCTACCTCTAACACAAAATAAAACATTCACACTGTAGCTAAAAAAAATTTCTCACAATATTAATGAATGAACTAACACATTACTCTTTACAATTATATCTAACACGTGACCTAACTCCAAAACATTAACTTGACACAATCCAAAATGCTTCAAGCAGCAACATCAAACATTCTGTTCAAAAATTCTTTTCATTATACACATCCACAAAAATGAAATTGTACGATGAACACACACACACATGCACAACCTTAAATATTTCACAAATAAATGAAATTCCAACTCAAGTTCAACATTTGCCAAATTGTCGATCAAAATGCATACAAAGAAACACTTGATTTATGAACCACACTCTAACCAAAACGGGATGAACAATCATCAGCATTCTTAATCATAAGATGTAAAAACACAAACAGAAAACTTTAAAAAGAACAAAGTAAAAGATGGACCTGAACTGAGTTATTCAATTAATTCAAATGTCCAGCTGTTCTACGGACGGAAACAGAAGACAATTGCGACCAAAATTCGACAGACGACCCTCAAACCGGTAGCCTTGAGCACCAAACTTTTTCTCGGATTTGAGCTTGATCGGATAGCCTCAAAAGGATAGGGATATGAACAGAGAAACAAACAGAACTCAGGAGCTCTCCTTTGGGGTAGAAGAACAAGAACAACTCTATGTATGTGTGTGTTTCGTGGGTATGTCCATGTGAGTTCCGGCGAGTGGATGATGAAGGCTATGTGTGTGTGTGTATGTTTTGGTGTCGTGACAAAAGTAAGGTCTCTGGTTTGACGAGAGAAGGAATCGAAGTGTGGCCTGGGTCGTCGGTTGTTGAAGACAGCAGGCATCAATAGAGGTTTCGAAGATGAAGGAGAAGGGTAGGGGCTAGGGTATTTCTCGGTTAGTAGCAGTAATAATGGAGGAGGAAGATGACTTGAATAGGGTGTGTTGAGGGTGGTCGTTTAGAGGCAGAAAGCTGGCAGCAGCACTGCTTAGTGGTTGGAGCTAGGTTGCTAGGGTTTTGGGGTGTTGGTTCACGAGGAAGAAGAAGACATGAGAAGGGGCTCCCTATTGTCTATTGCGGCTGTCGTTCATTAGAGTCTATCCATCTAGGTTTTTATTAGGTTTTTAGGTCAATTAAGGATCTGGGTCTTAGGTGTTGGGTCGGGTCAACCCGGTCTGGGCTGGGTAAGGAGAAAATTTTGGTCTTTTAAAGTGATTTGGCCCAATTCAATTTAAAACCAACTTTTTTCCAATTTTTTTTTCTTTTTTGTTGTTCTTTTTCTTTTTTTAATTAATTAAAAACCTAAACTAAATTCCTAAATTAATTCAAATTGTAAAATTAAGCTAGTTATCTAACTATAATATTTATAAAAATTAATTGATCCTAAATTTAAACCAATACTATGTGAGACAATAACATTTCCTACTGGACACACACAAGACATAATTACTAATTAATTCTTAAAAATACAAAGTTAAATCCTAAATGCACATGCAATATATTTTTTATATTTTTCATTAAATAACAAAGATAACAATTCACAAACAAATACAAACAATTAACAGAAAATGCCACAAAAATTTACAAAATTGCAAATAATGAAAGAAATTATTTTGTTTTGAATTTGTGGGAGTAGTTCATATAGGGCAAAAATCACGTGCTCACAGCTGCCCCTCTTTGCTCGGAAACACGAAGAGTTTTCGTGCAAAGATAAAGTGAGCGGATACGAACAATTTTTGCCCGTTTGAATACTCCATGAGAAGCATTTTTGAAAGATTTGACCGCACCCTACTTTTGAGGTTAGCTACATATCATTGGCTATAAAGGAATCAGGTCAGGGTAGTTCGGGAATGTTTGGTAGCTGGGACTACCATGAAGCTGTGGTTTCACTGTTGTTGTTGCTACTGCTTCTACTGCTTACTGAACCCCTTATTACACCATGTAAAAATAAAATAAGCCAGACTAAGCTATGATCTTTGAATTATAATAATCCTATCTATATTTTCAAACTGGCTCTTGTGGTTCTTTTGCCTCATTGACTTGTATCTTCTTGGTGCCCTTCCTTTGTTGCCGAATTGATTTATAATTTGAGATGTCTTCCCATTCTCCAGGGGGACACCTGATTGCTGGACTCGAATTGTACTTTGAGATGCTTTCCCTTTCTCCAGGTGGACGCCTGATTGCTGAACTTGAACTGTATTCCCGTGCTCTCCAGGTGGGCGCCTAACTGCTGAACTTGAATTGTATTCACATGCTCTCCAGGTGGGCTCCTGACTGCTGAACTTGAATTGTATTTCGGTTCTCTCCAGGTTGGCTCCTGACTGCTGAACTTGAATTGTATTCCCGTGCTCTCCAGGTGGGTGCCTGACTGCTGAACTTGAAATGTATTCCCGTACTCTCCAGGTGGGCGCCTGACTACTGAACTTGAATTGTATTCCCGTTCTCTCCAGGTGGGCGCCTAACTATTGAACTTGAATTGTGTTCCCGTCTTCTCCAGGTGAACGCCTGATTGCTAAACTTGAACTGTATTCCCTTGCTCTCCTGGTGGGCGCCTGATCTCTAAACTTGAATTGTATTCTCGTGCTCTCCAGGTGGGCGTCTGACTGCTGAACTTGAATTGTATTCCCGTGCTCTCCAGGTGGGCGCCTGATTGCTGAACTTGAACTGTTTCTCCCTGTTGTCCAAGTGGATACCTGATTTCAACAAAAATAGACAAAACTTAAACCAACACCATGTGAGACAATAACATTCCCTACTAGACACACGCAAGACATGATTGAGGCTATTTTTGCAAAATGACTTATTTAGCCAAAATATGGCCAAAAGTGCAAAATTTGGCTAAGACCCCACAAAGCCAAGAACATAAGATTCACTAGGAAGACCGGGCCCTATGTGGGTTTCCTACGTATCATGCCCCGAAAGACGTGAATCAGGTACGCGTAGTTCGGGCATATTGGATAAGGTCGAGAATTAATAAAAATACAATTAATTTAGAGAAAAATATGTGTTTTTGTCTTTTCCTTGAAAATGATGAAATATGCAAAATCTTTTCGGATTTTCTTTTTTTCCTTTTTTTTTTAATTTTTGAAAAATGATAAAAAGTGCAAAATGTTGTTTTGAATTCATTATGTTTTTTTTTCCTTGACAAAAACATGACAGAAAGCATAATTGGGCCCCACTCACTTTATCTTTGTACTTCACCCTCTCTTTTTCTCTCTTTTTTTTCATTATTTTTTTTTTCATTTTTTCATTTGCCTTCAGCTATCATTGGTCCGTCAAATGACCCTTTTACCATTGAATAAATGCAACATGTAGCACATAGGATGCATCAAGATGGTCTGTTATTTTGGGTGTACCTGTCCTAGACGGACCCAACCCCTATGTTGAGTCCCGTAAGTCAAATGCATATGATGCAAGCAAGCATTCCTACCAGGGATCCGGCATGAGGCTGAGTTATTATAAGTTTAAAACCTGGGTTTATTGTTCTAGACCTGGTTTACCCGAGCAGACAGCTCGAGCCGGAGGGGGGGGGGGCAGCATACCGAGAATACAGAAGCTTCGTCGGCTTTGCAACTTGTCGAACCTCGTTCTAAATTTGGGAATTGACTCTAACAGAAGAGTAGTCACACGAAGTGCACCATTCTCCATGATCTAGAAGACTTAAAGAGAAGATGGGTTTCGTAGCAGTTTATATACAGTTCACAGAATATCAAAGCGGAAAAAGCAATATTTAGCACATTAAGCCCAAACATGTAACAAAATCAGATAAATCCAAATATAACAATTTACCTAAGCTCGAATTCTGAACCAAAAGTTATGGGTTCTTTTCCCCAGCAGCGTCGCCAGAGCTGTCACACCTCCTTTTTTACTACACCCCATAAAGGATATAATAAAAAGGGAGTTTTTTCAAAGTGACAATCGAAACGGGATTATTTATTTATTAAATTCAGAGTTGCCACTTGGGAGATTTATGGTGTCCCAATTCACCGATTTAAATCCCGAATCGAGGAAAGGGTTAACTCTGTATTATAGTTCGCAAACCAGAAATTCGGGTAAGGAATTCTGTTAACCCGGGAGAAGGTGTTAGGCATTACCGAGTTTCGTGGTTCTAGCACGGTCGCTCAACTGTTATATTCGGTTAATTATCTGATTTTAGAACATTTTGAACCTATGTGAATTTTAACTTCAAAATCGCTTTTATTTATTTTAAAGAAGATTTAACGTCGTGTAAAACATGTCTTGGGACCACATCACATGAAATGCACCCATAATCCGAAACACATTTTATTCAACGTTATAAGGATTTGAATTTGGGTCACATGAAATGCACATCTGAATTTAGGAAAATAGTATTATTAAAATAACGCGCCTAAAGCAACTACGCATTTTTAACTTTGTGAGTGCCATGAAAATTCGCTAAATGGCATGCCTCGATTCTAATTTCAAATGATGTTTGAACTAAACTTTTGAGGGCCATGAAATATCTTGCCTAATATGGCACGCCTCAAATTATTTCAAAGAGTTTTATTATACTCAATATAACTTAGTATTCTACCTCTAACACAAAATAGAACATTCACACTGTAGCTAAAAGAAATTTCCCTCTATATTAATGAATGAACTAACACATTACTCTTTACAATTATATCTAATACGTGACCTAACTCTAAAACATTAACTTGACCCAATCCAAAATGCTTCAAGCAGCAACATCAAACAATCTGTTGAAAAATTCTTTTCATTATACACATCCACAAAAATGAAAATTGTATGATGAACACATACACACATGCACAGCCTTAAATATTTCACAAATAAATGAAATTCCAACTCAAGTTCAAGATTTGCCAAATTGTCGATCGAAATGCATACAAAGAAACACTTGATTTATGAACCCCACTCTAACCAAAACAGGATGAACAATCATCAACATTCTTAATCATAAGATGTAAAAACACAAACAGAAAACTTTAAAAAGAACAAAGTAAAAGATGGTCCTGAACTGAGTTATTTAATTAATTCAAATTTCTAGTAGTTCTACGGATGGAAACAGAAGACAATTGCGACCGGAATTTGACAGACGACCCTCAAACCGGCAGCCTTGAGCACCAAACTATTTCCCGGATCTGAGCTTGACCGGACAGCCTCAAAAGTATAGGGATATGAACGGAGAAACAAACAGAACTCAGGACCTCTCCTTTGGGGTAGAAGAGCAAGAATAACTCTGTGTATGTGTGTTTCGTGGGTATGTCCGTGTGAGTTCCGGCAAGTGGATGGTGAAGGCTGTATGTGTGTGTGTTTGGTATCGCGACTAAAGTAAGGTCGCTGGTTTGACGAGAGGGGGAGTTGAAGTGTGTCCTGGTTCGTCGGTTGTTGAAGACAACAGGCGTCAATGGAGGTTTCGAAGCTGAAGGAGAAGGGTAGGGGCTAGGGCCTTTCTCGGTTAGTAGTAGTAACGATGGAGGATGAAGATGACTTGAATGGGGTGTCACGACCCAATTTCCAAACCCGATCGTGATGACGCCTCTCGTGAAGACAAGGCCAGCCAACAGAACAGCGATACCCCTTTCAAAATTATTAAACATAAATGAATAGATAAATACAAATTAATGACAATAATAATCGATATCTACAACCCAACACAACCCGACCGGGGTGTCACAAGTCACGAGCATCTAAAGAAGACTGAACATAACTACAGGGCCAATAATAATATACAAAGTAAAATTCTGGAATCAAAGGACAAAGTCCGGTGCCGCGAACGCCGGCGGTCACCTTGCTCAGCTACAATGGTATACCTTCAATCAGCTAATAACCCGCTACCAGGTGAACAATACCTGCAACTGCACGCGAGGTGTAGAGAGTAAAGTGAGTACTCCAACTCAGTGAGTAATAAGAGTAAATAATAACTGAGTGGCAAGAAATCATGTAAGAGCACTCCATCATGCTATATGGGACAGTACAACCCTTTGAGAAACACAGTAAAACTGGGAAAATCCTTTAGAAAATATCTGGCTCAGTTAAAAACCTCTTTGAAAATATCCTTTTCCGATAATTAAGCAAATGAATGCAAAATAGGTAGTGCAAGTCAGCACATAAGTCAGCCCTTCGGGCACAGCACTCCACCAACAAATAACACCAGGGTATCTGGTCAACAGTGCAAGAAGTAGAATGGATGCTAATAAAACGCGAGTGCTAAATGTCATGACACGTAGTACAAACAGGAACCAATGCATGAATGCAATGCAATGCATATGACCGTTGCGGCGTGCAGCCCGATCCATTTGGGTACCCGCGCTCACTGTGGGGTTTCAGACTGCGGAGGGGTTCCTACATCCCAAGCGCCATATCAATATCACACCGCTGCGGTGCACAGCTTGATCCATCCTCAGTCCAGAAATGCACATATAACACTGCTGTGGTGCGAAGCCCGATCCATGCTCAATCTAGAAATGCACATAAGCCACTAGGGCAATATTCAAATAATAGTTCTCACTTCAAAACGTCAGTAAAATATCATTTAAGTTTTCAAATCATGAAAAATGGCTGAATTTGCAAAATCGCATTAAAACCCTAGACCGAGATCAAATAGTATGCAAAAATAATGCGAAAGCAGCGATATCGATCCCTGAAGGATTAACATAGTTAGCACGAAGCCCAAATATGGCAGTCAGTCCAAATTATGATGATAACAAGTAGTTTCAGCCAAATACGTAGTAATTTCGTCAATTGGGACGGACCAAGTCACAATCCCCAACGGTGCTCTACCCCACGCTCGCTATCCGGGTGCAAGTCACCTCGATACAACACTATCATGTGCAAATCCGGGGTTTCAAACCCTCAAGATATCATTTACAAGTATTACTCACCTCGAACCGGCAAAATCTCAAGCTCACGACGCCTTTGCCCCTCAATTCGGCCTCTTCGCATGTCGAATCTAACCAAAATCAGAGCGAATACATCACACTATGCCAAGGGAACAATACCCAATCGAAAATAATCAAAATATAGCGAAAATCTCGAAACTAGCAAAACCTGAGCCCCGGGCCCACTTTTCGAAAAATTATAAAACTCACATACAAGATTCCTCATCTCGCAACGAGTCCATACATACCAAAAACTCCCAAATCCTAGCTCACATGACCTATCAAATCCCAATTTGAAATATCAAAACTCAAGTCCTAACTTTACCCCTTTTTAATGAATTTCAACCAATTTTCATGTTAAATCTAACATAATCTCGTGTATTTAGGCCAAGGAACTTACCTCTAATCATTCTCCCTTGAATCCCTCTTCAAAAATCACCTCAAAGCTCTCAAAGCTCGCTAAAAAATGGTGGAAACCACCTCTTGCTCGCGGAAGAAATATAACATTTAAAACCCTTCTGTCCACAGTGACTTTTGCTTTTGCGGTCCCGCTTCCACTTTTGCGGGACCGCTTCTGCGGCCAAAACTCCGCTTATGCGGTTCTCACTTAAAATCCAACTCTTCGCTTATGCGACTCAGACTCCGCTTTTACGGTTATCTCAAAACCACTTCTGCGGTAAAATGTCCGCTCCTGCGGACACGCTGAAACGACCATCTTCCGCTTATGCGGAATTACCCTAGCCTATGTCTGAACGCTTCTGCGACCCCTTACCCGCTTCTGCGGTCCATTTCCGCAGAAGTGGAAATACCAGATGACAACAACAACAAACCTGTAGCAAACTTCAAAAACTCTCGTTTAACCACTTGAATTCACCCCGAGGCCCCCTGGGACCTCAACCAAAAATACCGACACACCCTAAAATATCATTTAAACTTGTTCCAACCCTCAAAATATATCAAACAACGCTAAAACCATCAAATCATAACAGATTCAAGCCTAAGTTCTTTAAAAACTTCCGAAATACGCATTCGACCAAAAAACTGACCAAACTATGTCCGAATGACCTGAAAATTTGCACACACATCACAAATCACATATCGAAGCTACAGCAACTCTCGAAATTCCATTCCGACCCTCGAATCAAAATCTCACCTATCCACCGGAATTCGGCAAAATACTAACTTTGCCAATTCAAGCCTAATTCCACACCGGGCCTCCAAAATCACTTCTGATCACGCTCCTAAGTCACAAATCATCCCCCGAAGCTAACCGAATCACCGGGAATCACATCCGAGCCCTCTAACTCAATAGTGTGAATACCTAATTTTTGACCACACCCAAATTCTATACTAGTTTAGTGTAAATATTTCTTTTACGTCTAATCTTCATATTTTTAAGCTTTTATCTTACTCTTAATAGGTTTTATTTTAGAAAAATAAAATAGATACTAACTATATATTCACATTCTTAGAGTATAAGTTTTACTCCTATTTTTAAATAAAAGAAAAATTTCAAAAAAAAAA
>MU714268.1:0-34511 GCA_026770625.1 Nicotiana glauca
TCTTAAGCGACCCAAATTTTTCAAATTACAACACGTACCTTTCAATTACACATGGGATCTTCTAACGTACACATATGGATCATACCACTTAAGAACACTCCGCAGGAGATATCTCACCTGCTTCGCCTCAATTTAGTATTCCAGCATGCCTTCCACCATCATATACGTTACACAGTCATTTAGTCTTCCTGAGTCTGAACTCATACCGCCACGTGTAATGCACTTCACTTCCCAACTAGTAGACACGAAAATATTCTTCACGCGCCCATAACTCGGGGCTACAAAATAGATCACAATAGGAATCGAACACTTACCAGCTCATCTATCATTCAGCAGACTCCTTTGTCACTACCAAGATCACATAGATACATCTCGCAGTACCAACATACTCATGAAGATTACATCTCGCCCCTTGATCAGGGAATCACCAGCCATCAAGGCACATCTGATACTGAGCGCTAATATGCGAATACAAACGCGTGGAAGGAATTTCAAGAGTTATATCTCAAACTGAATCAAGTACGCACGATAAGAATTCCAAGGATGGGAAGTTTTCCTAAAGGTTCTGCAGACTCTCGAGGATAAATACAGATGTCTCTGTACCGATCCGCGAGACTCTACTAAACCTGCTCATGACTCGTGAGACCTAGTAACCTAGGCTCTGATACCAAATTGTCATGACCCAAATCCCGAACCCGATCGTGATGGCGCCTCTCGTGAAGACAAGGACAACCAACAGATTAACAATACTTCTTTTAATGCTTACTTAGCAAGAATGAGTCGAAAATAATAGATAACATTATCATAAATGCAGAAAAAAATGACATAACAGGGAACCATCCCAACTCAACCTGAAATCGGGGTGTCACAAGTCACGAGCATCTAAAGAAGCATGAACACAACTACACAGCTAACAATATACAATGATAAATTCTGGAATTTTAAAGACAACGTCCAGTGTCGCGAAGCTGGCGGTCACCTTGCTCAGCCGCAATAGTAGTACCTTCAATCAGCTAATAACCCGCTATCGGGTGAACAATACCTGCAACTGCACGCAAGGTGCAGGGAGTAAAGTGAGTACTCCAACTCAGTGAGTAATGAAAGTAAATAATAACTGAGCGGTAAGAAATCACGTATAACATATCATCATGTTGTATAGAAGCAATGAAAATCCCTTAAATTGAGAAAATCAGTAAAGACTGTGAAATCTTTCAAAGTATCTTCGCTCAGTTTTAAACCTCTTTTGAAGATGATCCTTTCAACAGTTGCAAAAATAATTTTTCAACAATTAGTGACACTATGCACAGAGACCCGCCCCTTGGGCAATATTCTTATTCCCGGTCAGCCACTATTACCTGACCAAACGCATCATACAGTGTCATTGTTACCACTGTCTAAGATTTATCCTCTTTAAGAGCGATCAGACAATGCCGGAACAGCAAACAGATATCTCAAGAAATAACACAAACAACAAATAGTGAACAAATGCATGAATGCAATGCAATGCAAATAACGGTACATTCCAGTACCCGCTGCGGCGTGCAGCACGCTCCATTTATTTATCGTCGACGCGGCTCACTGGGGTTTGTACAGACTCCGGAGGGGCTCCTACAGCCCAAGCGCAATATCAGCTATATCGTGGCATCAAGTAGGCTCTCAGCCTCAATATCAATATATCATCACTGCGGCGTGCAGCCCGATCCATATCATAGGAAAATATATCCTCACTATTGGGTACTCAACCCATCTCAGTCAAATAAATGCGCAGCCACTCGGGCATTACGTACTGTAGGGATCTCAGCCCTCATATTCATTTTATTTATGATTTCATGTTGAAAATATAGTTCTTATCATATTTTTAACAGTTGAAAACATGACTAAGAGTATGATTTATGCAAACAAGTGAGAAAAAACAAATGAAGATCCCCTAAGAATTCTACAGGTCGGCACAAGGCCCCAAACGTGGCAACAAGCCCAATTCACAGTAATGAAGTATGTGTCTCAATCACCAATATAGCAGAAATACCACTCGGGATGGACCAAGTCACAAATTCCCAATATTAAACGACCCCGCATTCATCATATAATGCGTGTCATGCCTCAATACAGCGTTACGATGTGAAATTCGGGGTTTCAAACCCTCAGGATATCATTTACAAGCATTACTCACCTCGAATCGGCGAAAACCCTAGCTCGCGATGCCTTTTCCCCTCAAATAGGCCTCCACGCGCGTCGAACCTAACAAAAATCAGAGCGAATACATTACAATATGTCAATCGAAAACAATCGAAATATAGCAAAAATCACGAAACTAGCAAAACTCGAGCCCCGGGCCCGCTTCTCAAAAAATTACAAAACTTATATTACCGGATTCCTCGTCTCGCCACGAGTCCATACATACCAAGAACTCCCAAATCCAAGCTCAAATGTCCTATCAAATCCCAATTTGAAATATCAAAACTCAAGCCCTCGCTTTACCCCTTTTTAATGAATTTCAACCAATCTTCATGTTAATTCTAACATAATCTCATATATTTAGGCCAAGGGACTTACCTCAAATCATTCTCCCTTAAATCCCTCTTCAAAATCGCCTCAAAGCTCTCAAAGCTCGCTAAAAAATGGTGTAAATAACATAAGCTTCGCGGAACAAAAATGAATATAAAACCCTTCTGACTCCAGGGGTTTCCGCTTCTGCGGTCCCCACACCCCTTCCACGATACCGCTTCTGCAGTCAAAAATACGCTTATGCAGTTCTTACTTCAAAACCCAACGTCCGCTTTCGCGTCTCCACATCCGCTTCTGCGAACTACCCAGGACCGCTTCTGCGGACTCGCATTTACGAACAATGTTCCGCTTTTGCAGAACCACTCCACCAGGCCAAGAACCGCTTATGTGATCCTCCACTCGCTCCTGCGTAACCGCTTCTGCTGTCCAGTTCTGCAGAAGCAGCAATACCAGCTGACAGAAAAGCTGAACCTGCAACACACCTTGAAACTCTCGTTTAACAACCCGAATCCACCCCGAGGCCCCCGGGACCTCAACCTAAGGCACTAACATATCCAAAAACATCATACGCACTTGTTCAAATCATTAAAACACACCAAATAACACTAAAACTATTAAATCACATCGGATTCAAGCCTAAGTTCTTCTAAAACTTCCGAATTACGTATTTGATCAAAAACCCGTCCAAAACACCTCCGAATGACCTGAAAGTTTGCACACACATCCAAAATTACCTAACGAAGCTACACAACTCTCGAAATTCCATTCCGACCCTCGGATCAAAATCTCACCTATCAACCGGAATTCGCTAAAATACTAACTTCGCCAATTCAAGCCTAATTCTACGTTGGACCTCCAAAATCAATTCCGATCACGCTCCTAAGTCACAAATCATCCCCCGAAGCTAACCGAATCACCGAAAATCACATCCGAGTCCTCTAACTCAATTGTTGACTTTTCCAACTTAAGCTTTCCTTAAAGAGACTAAGTGTCTCATTTCTTATCAAAATCAATCCAAATCAACTCTAACACACCACATACCGATAACGAAACATGAAGGAGCATGAAATGGGGGAAACGGAGCGATAACACATGAGACGACGGTTCGGGTCATCAGAGCTGATAACAATAACATTGAAGAACTCATTTGATATTGGGAGAGTACTCTATCGATCAAATTTTCTTGGTAATTCTAAAATTATAATTAAATACCTCTTCGATCTTATTTTTAATAGAAAAATTATTTTGAAAAAATATATTTAGTACAATAGAAAATGAATTTTAAAACTTTTTAAAAATTAATAGATTAGAATCTTGAAAACAAAATAAAAAATATTAGAATTTTTTATTTAATTTAGTGGAGATAGAACAGGGAAAAAGGAAGAGGTGCTTAGCAAGTGATCAACTTTTAATCTCATATTTATTAAATATGGCCGACGGTCATATGCTATTAAACCAAAGATACTTTTTATTTCTTAAAATAATTTAATTTGTCAAAAATCATATAATCCTTTATTTTCTTTTCAAAATAAAGGATTAATGAGTTAATGATAAAATTAAGTTAATTTTTCGATTTTGTTTTAATGAATTTGGGTCTTTCTGATTATCATCTAAACCTAGACTTTAATCACCATATTTATTCAAGCATAAACTATAGTCATATAAAATTATGAGTAGTTAATCAATAAATACCAAAATAATCTATTAAAATATCTTCTTTATTTCTACTACTAATTAGAAATTATACGCACACAAATTTATCAAATATTAAAATATCTTCTTTAATTTATGATTATAGTCCATTTGAAATTATTTTTCATACTTTAAATTATGTTATTAAATATCAAGTTACCTTTGTATCTTTGATATCTGCTTATTCCTTAGCACACTCACTTTCTTATAAATATTTATTTTAATAAGTTATCTAATGATATGATCAGAAAACATAAATAATGAATAATAAATGGTTAAGCGATGTTAAAAAAGTGAATGCCTAAAAGTATATTATAATTATTATTATTAAGTAAAACTATTATGATGAGCTTTAATGCCTTGATTTTGGGCTCAGTCTCAGCACGGGCTTTGTAGAAATAGTTACTGCTATAAAGGAAAGCAAAGCAGCTTCCCATCAACATGTGGGCTTCTTTGAATTTAAAGTTTAACTTGAGGATACTTTTTGTCATTTCAGCCTATTTTGTACTTTAACAGAAGATTTCGCGTAAGAGCTTTGAGTCAATGGGAGAAGTTGATTGGCTGAAAAAGAATTTTACTGTAGCCCCTTCGTGAATATTTTCCTTCTTTGACTATTATACCCTCTGCTTTTTACTGGGTTATGTCAGCGTTTGTTCTGTTACATCACTACAATGTCAGTATCTTTTGCTTTAATGATTGGGCCCATCGAGCATGTATTTTTTTATTTATAAAAATATAATGACAATAACTCTTCACTTTTTTCAACATCACCTTATTTAATTCTTAAGAAAATCAAACCTTTGGACTGGTATTTTTTGTTGGGTACTTCCCCAGGACTTTATAAACGAATATTTTAGGAAATCTTGAGGAAAAATTGAATAAGCTATTATATTAAAATTTTGAGTAGTATATTAACAATTGTAAGTATTAATGAGTATAGATAGACTGCAGTTGTAATATAGCTGGAAAAATTTGTGACAAAAGACTCTAAAATAAGATCTTCTAGTTACCAAAAATAATATCATCTTTCCGGCTGGTAACAAATGAGAAAGATAAAGCCATTCAAGGAAAAACAAGTTTTCAAAAGTATCCTAGATATGAGCATGTATAAGAATCTAACTCATATTTTCAAGCCTTGCAAAATTTTAATGTCAAACGAATAACAAATTGAAGTAACAAATATCTAAATTAGATTATTAAATTAAAATAAAGACAGAAAAAACAAACACAAGCTAGAAGAATTTCATAATAAAGGCCAACGGTTGACATATCGTTGACACTCATGCTAAAAGTTTACAATATGCAATCCAACGGTTGGGCCTGGGTGCAACACGGGCCAACTTTTACTAGTTTCTACTTATTTAGCTAGCGTTTGGCCATAGATACCAAATTTATTTTGAAAAATCTGGTTTGGGTAAAATTTGATTCGAAGATGAAAATGTGTTTGGACATACGTTTTCAAAAAATATTTTCCAATTTTATTTTGAAAAAACATATATATAATTCCCAAGTTTTGGGATTTTGGCCCAAAATCAGCTCAATATCTGATTTTGGGATTTGAAATTTGTGATTTGGGATTTGGCCAAAATATGAGAAAAATTAATGGCCAAACATAAGTTTTGAAAATAAATTCCAAATTTATTTTGGCAAAACTTATGGCCAAACGGGGCCTCAGAAGCGGGAGTTGAGGTGTGTGACGACCTAAAGGGTCATCACCGGATCTCTCTCTTTTTTCGTGCTTCCGAAGCCTTGAAAATCTCATTTTTAGTTGCCTCGATTTGCGTGCGCAGTTCGGGCGCATAGCCGGAAAGCCTATATATGAGTTCTATGTGAAAATGGTAAATTTTGATATTAATATGCATAATATTGACTTCGGTCAATATTTTGGGTAAACGGACCCGGACCTGTGATTTGACGGTCCCGGAGGATCCGTAGAAAAATATGAGACTTGGGCGTGTGCCCGGAATCGAATTCCGAGGTCCCAAGCCCGAGAAATAAATTTTTCTGTGAAATTGTTTTTTGAAATTAATTAAGGAAATTGGAAATGAAAATTGATTAAAAGATTATGGTATCGGGCTCGTATTTTGGTTTCGACGTCCGGTACAAGTCTTATATATGATTTAAGCACTATCTGTAAAGTTTGGTTGAAAACGGACGTCGTTTGACGTGTTTCAGACTATAAGTTCCAAATTTGAAAGTTTATGAAGCTTGGAAGAAAATCATGTGTTTTGAGGCTTGATTCTATGTATATGATGTTATTTTGGCGATTTGATCGCACGAGTAAGTCCGTAGGGTGTTTTTGAGATTGTGTGTATGTTTGGATTGGAGCCCCGAGGGCTTGGGTGAGATTTGGATAGGTGTCGAGTTGCATTTTGAACCTTTGAAAAATTCGGTATCCTTCAGTTCTGCAGACTTCGCAATTGCGAAGCCAGCATTCGCAAAAGCGAACTCGCAATTGCGAGCTTCCCATCGCAAATGTGATCCTTCACCTGGGCAGAAATATTCGCAAATGCGAAGTAATTCATTGCAAATGCGATGCCTACGCATGAGCCCAGCCTTCGCAAATGCGAAGAGCTCAATCACAAATGCGATGCCCGCCTATAGCCTCCTCCTTCGCAATTGCGACTGTTTTTCTCGCAAATGCGAACCGTCCACTTTTCTTCAGAGTTCGCAAATGTGAACTAGTCCTCGCATTTCCCAAATTTTGCAAGGCTCGCAATTGCGAACCCAAGTTCGCAATTCCCACATCTGAGGCCTGCATTTTTCATACTTAGACGATTTTCAGCCTCATTTCTTCATTCTTTCAACTCAAACACTCCATAGGCGATTTTCAAAGAAACCTATCTTCTCCAAATCATTTGTAAGTTAATTTTTACTCAACGTCTTTAATCCTTATCATCATTAAACATGTTCTCATCTTAAAATCATAGATTTCCAAGGGTGAAAATGGAGATTTTTGGTAGAACCTAGGTTTTCTTAAATTTGGGGATTTGGACATCAATTTGAGGTCCGATTTCAAAACAAACCATTGATATGAACTCGTGGGGGAATGGGTAACTGCGTTTTGGTCCGAACTTTGGATTCTGACCACGTGGCCCTGAGGGTATTTTGGAAATTTTTGAGTAAAACTTTGAGAAATTCATTTTCATGCATTCAAGTAGATTCAATTAGCATTTGTTGATACATTCAAGTAATTTGTGACTAGATTCGAGCGATTTTGTGGTGAATTCGAGGGGTAAAGATATACTAGAGGCTTGAGTGGATTTTTGGAGCATTTGAGGTAAGTGTTTGGTTTAACCCTAGCTTGAGGGAATAGGAGTTGAGTCTTGTTGCTAATTGCTAAATGATCGAGGACAATGTATAGGCATGGTGACGAGTATCTATACATTGGTATATAGCATGACTGTGAGTCCTTATAATGTGATTATCATGACTTGGTTGTGAATTCTGTGTTTACCGAAGGGTTCCTATATGTTGTGAATAACATGTGAACGATGATATGATCATTTGATTCCTAAGAGCATTGGCTCGAGGTGTGATACGAATATTGAAAGTATATGAAATGACTTGATTCTTTGGAGTGTTGGCTCAAAATGGTAAAGCGGATTATAACATAAGAGAAAGTAAGAAAGAGAGAGTGTTGTTGATTATTCCCTTGTCGGGACGTTTGGTTGAACTTGTTGGTTTTTTTTCCCTTGCCGAGATTTCTTCAAATACTTTCTTATTTTTATGCCCCTCAGTTGTGACTGTTTGTTTGGGGGAGCCGGGCTGTTGAATGACATGGATCGGGTTGCACGCCGCAACAAGAATATATGAGGATCGGGTTGCATGCCGCAATATTGATAAATGATGAATGAGATGGGTCGGGTTGCACGCCGCAACAGTGGTATTGTGGATCGGGTTGTACGCCGCAACAAATGGTAAATTGTGGACCGGGTTGCACGCCGCAACAGTTAGTGATACAAATATGCTTATATTGAGCATTGGTTCCTTATTTACGGTGAATCTAAGCTGCTTTAGATTGTTACTCTGGATGACTGTTAATATTGTATCTCCCCATAGCATGCTTCCCCTCCCATGTTGTTAACTGCCTTGTATTCGATTTCCGCTGTATATTTAGAACTGCACAGGCTTATGTGGTGTCCAGTCTAGCCTCGTCATTACTTCGCTCGGGTTAGGCTAGACACTTACCAGCACATGGTGTCGGTTGTGCTGATGCTACACTTCTGTGCATTTTTCACAGGTCCAGGTTCTGAGGAGAACCAACAGTATTAGTACGGGAGTAGGCTTTCATCTTCACGAGACCGAGGTAGCCTTGCAGGCGTCTGCAGACCCGACGTCTCTTCCTTATTTTCTCTTTTAGACTGTTGCCTCCTATTTTATGAGACAAACAGCTTATATGTTTCTTTCAGACCCTTGTATCTAGTAAATTCTTAGCAGTTCGTGAGTAATGTGACACCAAATCTTGGGTAGAAGCTATTATTGATTATCTCGCATTTTGTTTCAGATTTATAAATCAGACTTCCGTTATTATTGTTATTATTAAATTCCATGTCCTATATTGATGCTATAAATGGTTGATAGGTTTGTTTATTAATGGGAAGGTAATTAAGTTGGCTTGCCTAGCTATCACGAGTACGCGCCATCACGACTCTGATGGCGGGAAATCCGAGTCGTGACCATTTGGTATCAGAGCTCTAGGTTACATAGGTCTCGCTACTCACGGACAAACTTGGTAGAGTTTGAGGGATCAGTACGGAGATGTCTGTATTTATCCCCCAGAGGCTACGGAGTTAGGAAAAGTTTCAATTTTGTTCTTTCTTGTTGTGCGATTCTGTTTCTCAAATACTGATTGTCTTTCCACTCTGTTCTTTCACAGATGGCGAGAACACGTGCTTCCTCTTCTATCGCGTAGTAGCCCGAGCCCCCAGCAGCAGCTCCTACAAGGGGCAGAGGCCGAGGCCATGCCAAAGGCCGAGGCAGGGGTAGAGCTCAACCCCGGGCAGCAGTCCCAGAGGTGGAGCCTCATATTGACTATGATGAGGAGGTTCCAGCCCCAGCAGCTCCGGTGGGCCCAGCTCAGGTCCTAGGAGGGGTCATGGTCACCCCAGATCTTTAGGACACTTTAGTCTGATTGGCAAGCTTTATGGAGAGTGTCACTAGAGTGGGTTTGCTGCCAGTAGAACCAGTCACTTCTCAGGCTAGAGGAGCAGTTCAGACTCCTGCTACACGTACTCCGGAGCAGGTGGCTCCCCAGGCTCATGTCCCAGTGGTTCAGCCAGTTGTGGCAGCTCAGCCAGGTATTGCAGTCCAGACCGGCGATGGAGCGGTGATGTCTTAGGATGCTTTGTGGAGACTTGATAGGTTCTCCAAGCTCTTCACCACCACATTCAGCGGTGCTTTATCAAAGGATCCACATGATTTCTTATTCAGCTGCCATGAGATCCTCCGAACTATGGGTATTGTGGAGACCAATGGGGTTGATTTCACCACCTTTCGGCTTACGGGATCCGCCAAGACTTGGTGGAGGGACTATTGCTTATCCAGACCAGCAGGGTCGCCATCATTGACATGGGATCAATTCGTAGAGTTGTTTTTGGAGAAGTTTCTCCCAGTCACTTAGCGAGAGGCACTCCGCAGGCAGTTCGAGCGCCTCCAGCAGGGCTCCATGACAGTTACACAGTATGAGACCCGGTTCATTGATTTGGCACGTCATGTTATTATTATACTCCCCACAGAGCAAGAGAGGGTGCAGAGGTTTATTGATGGATTTATTCAGTCGATCCGTCTCCAGATGGCCATGGGAGTCGGTAGTGAGATTTCTTTTCAGGAGGCGGCCAATGCGGCCGGCAGAGTTGAGATGGCCCTTGCACGAGGAGGTGGTCATGTGTCGGATAAGAGGCCTCTTCATTCTGGTAGGTTCAGTGGTACCTCATCTGGAGGTAGGGATTCTTATGGTAGAGGCCATCCACCGAGGCCCTTTCAGTCAGCACTCCAGGTCTCTCATGGTACTTCCGGTGGTGGTGGTTCTCAGCAGCACTATTCTGATCAGCAACCTATCAGTGCACCATCGCTTCAGACTTCCAAGGTGGTCATTCAGGTCGACAGGGTCAGTCTCAGCCCTCTCGGCTACAGCATTCAGGCGGGTGCTATGAGTGTGGTGAGTATGGTCACATCAGGAGAGTTTGCCCAAGGTTGACGGGTACATAGTCGCAGCAGCAGGGTTCTCGAGCTATGATTCAGGCATCAGAGGATCCACAGGCCGCCCAGCCAGCTAGAGGCGGGGGTAGAGGTCATAGAGGTGGAGGTAGGGAGCATAGAGGTGGAGCTCAAACCGCCAGAGGTAGGGGTCAACCAGCAGCCGATCGTCCCAGAGACATGGTTCATGGAGGTGGGGCCCAGCCCCGGTGTTATGCTTTGCCAGCCAGGCCAGAGGCTGAGTCCTCAGATGTTGTTATTACAGGTACTATTTTGGTCTGTGATAGGGATGCTTTAGTGCTATTTGACCCTGGGTCTACGTATTCATATGTGTCGTTTTATTTTGCACCCTACCTGACTATGCCTAGTGACGCCTTGGGTATTCCTGTTTATGTATCTACACCGGTGGGTGATTCTATAGTGGTCGACCGAGTTCATCATTCCTGTGTGGTAGTGTTTGAGGGTCTTGAGACCTGTATTGATTTATTTCTTTTAGACATGGTGGATTTCGATGTTATATTAGGGATGGATTGGTTATCCCCGTATCATGCTATCTTGGATTGTCACGCCAAGACCATGACCTTGGCTTTGCCAGATTTTCCCCGATTGGAGTGGAGAAGGACCCTAGTACATGCCATCCGCAGTGTTATTTCATATGTAAAGGCTCGACGCATGTTCGAGAAGGGGTGTTTAGCTTATCTGGCATATGTTCGTGATTCCAGCACAGAGGTCCCTTCTATTGACTCTATTCCTATTGTTCGGGAGTTCCCCGAGGTTTTCCCTTCAGACCTACCGGGTATGCCGCCCGACAGGGATATTAATTTCTGTATTGATCTGGCCCCAGGCACGCAGCCCATTTCTATTTCGCTGTATCGCATAGCCCCGCCAGAGTTGAAAGAGTTAAAGGACAAGTTGCAAGATTTGCTATAGAAGGGTTTTATCAGGCCTAGTGTTTCTCCTTGGGGTGCGCCGGTGTTATTTGTGAAGAAAAAGGATGGATCGATGAGGATGTGCATTGATTACCAGCAATTGAACAAGGTGACGATTAAGAACAAGTATCCACTGCCGAGGATTGATGATTTGTTTGACCAGCTTCAGGGTGCAAAATTTTTTTCAAAGATAGACTTGAGATCTGGCTACCATCAGCTGAGGATTAGGGCGTCTGATGTCCCTAAGACAGCATTCCGCACTCGGTACGGGCATTATGAGTTTTTGGTCATGTCATTTGGGTTGACCAACGCCCCAGCAACATTTATGGAGTTGATGAACCGAGTGTTTAGACCATACTTGGACTTGTTCATGATAGTATTCATTGATGATATTCTGGTGTACTCCCGCAGCCGGGAGGAGCATGAGCAGCACCTCAGAGTGGTTCTTCAGACTCTGAAGGATAGTCAGTTGTATGCTAAGTTCTCGAAGTGCGAGTTCTGGTTGAGTTCGGTTGCATTTCTGGGTCATGTTGTATCAGTAGAGGGTATTCAGGTGGATCCGAAGAAGATTGAGGCAGTCAAGAATTGGCCTCGACTAGCATCAGCTACTGAGATTCAGAGTTTCTTGGGGTTAGCAGGTTATTACCACCGGTTCGTGGAGGGATTTTCATCCATAGCAACCCCGATGACCAGATTGACCCAGAAGGGTGCCTAGTTTAGATGGTCAGACGAGTGTGAGGAGAGCTTTCAGAAGATCAAGACAGCTCTGACTACGGCACCGATATTGGTTTTGCCCACAGGCTCAGGGCCTTATACAGTTTATTATGATGCTTCCCGTATTGGGCTTGGTGCAGTATTGATGCAGGATGGCAGAGTCATTGCTTATGCTTCGAGGCAATTGAAGATCCACGAGAAGAATTATCTGGTTCATGATCTAGAGTTGGCAGCCATTGTTCATGCTTTGAAGATTTGGAGGCATTACCTATATGGTGTGACGTGTGAGGTGTACACTAATCACAAGAGTCTGTAGTACTTGTTCAAGCAAAAGGAGTTGAACTTGAGGCAGCGGAGGTGGTTGGAGCTATTGAAGGATTATGATGTTACTATTTTGTATCACCGGGGAAGAGCCAATGTGGTGGCCGATGCATTGAGTAGGAAGTCCGCCAGCATGGATAGTCTTGCTTATGTTTCGGTCAGCCAGATACCGCTTGCTTTGGATATTTGGGCCTTGGCCAATCGGTTTGTTAGGTTGGATATTTCTGAGCTTAGCAGAGTGTTAGCTTGCACGGTCGCTCGTTCTTCATTATTGGAGCATATCCGTGATCGACAGTTTGATGATCCCCATTTGTGTGTCCTGAGAGACACGGTGCAGTGTGGAGGTGCCACGAAAGTGACTTTAGATGATGATGGTGTTTTAAGGTTGCAGGGGCGAAGTTTGCGTGCCCAATGTCGATGGGATTCGATAGTTGATCTTAGCGGAGGCCCATAGTTCTCGATATTCTATTCACCCGGGCGCCGCAAAGATGTACCAGGACTTGCAGCAGCATTATTTGTGGCGTAGGATGAAGAAAGATATTGTTGCATATGTGGCTATGTGTTTGAACTGTTAGCAGGTCAAGTATGAGCATCAGAGGCCTGGTGGTTTGTCCCAGAGGATTGAGCTTCCCGAGTGGAAATGGAAGAGGATTACCATGGATTTCGTTACTGGACTTCCGATGACTCGGAAGAAGTTTGATGCTATTTGGGTCATTGTTGATAGGCTTACCAAGTCAGCGCATTTTATTTGCAGCCACTTATTCATCGGAGAGGTTAGCCGAAATTTACATCCGAGAGATTGTTCGCCTTCATGGGGTGCCAACATCTATCATTTTGGACCAGGGTACGCAGTTTACCTCGCGCTTCTGGAGAGCAGTTCAGTAGGAGTTGGGCACCAAGGTTCAGTTGAGCATAACGTTCCATCCTCAGAGGACGGCCAGTCCGAGAGGACTATTCAGATATTGTAGGATATGCTTCGAGCCTGTGTCATGGATTTTGGAGGCTCGTGGGACCAGTTTTTGCCTTTAGCAGAGTTCGCCTGCAACAACAGCTACCAGTCCAGCATTCAGATGGCTCCATATGAGCCATTGTATGGTAGGCGATGTCGGTCTCCAATTGAATGGTTTGAGCCGGGAGAGGCTCGGTTATTGGGTACAGATTTAGTTCAGGAGGCTTTGGATAAGGTCAAGATCATTCAGGACATGCTTCGTTCGGCTCAGTCGCGGAAAAAGAGTTATGTGGATCGTAAGGTTCGAGATGTAGCTTTCATGGTTGGTGAGCGGGTCTTGCTCCGAGTGTCGCCTATGAAGGGCGTGATGAGATTTGGGAAGAAGGGCAAGTTTATCCCTAGATTCATTGGCCCATTTGAGATTCTCGATCGTGTGGGAGAGGTGGCTTACAAACTTGGCTTGCCGCATAGCTTGTCAGCCGTGCATCTAGTGTTTCATGTGTCCATGCTTCGGAGGTACCACGACGATCCAGCCCACCTGTTAGACTTCAGAACTATCCAGTTGGACAAGGATTTGTCTTATGAGGAGGACCCAGTAGCTATTCTAGACCGGCAGGTTCGACAGTTGAGATCGAAGTTTTTTCCTTCAGTGCGTGTCCAGTGGAGAGGTCAGCCTCCTAAGGCATCGACCTGGGAGTCCGAGTCTGATATGTGGAGCTATTATCCTCATCTATTTCCTGACTCAGTTACTTCTTTCTTCTGTCCATTCGAGGATGAACGGTTGTTTTAGAGGTGGAGAATGTGACGACCCAAAGGGTCATCACTGGATTTCTCTCTGTTTCCGTGCTTTCGAGGCCTTGAAAACCTCACTTTTAGTTGTCTCGATTTGCGTGTGTGGTCCAGGCGCATAGTCGGAAAGCCTATATATGAGTTCTATGTTAAAAATGATGAATTTTGATATTAATATGCATAATATTGACTTCGGTCAACATTTTGGATAAACGGACCTGTACTCGTCATTTGACGGTCCCGGAGGGTCCGTAGAAAAATATGAGACTTGGGCGTGTGCCCGGAATCGAATTCCGAGGTCCCAAGCCCGAGAAATAAATTTTTCTGTAAAATTATTTTCTGAAATTAATTAAGGAAATTGGAAATAAAATTGATTAAAAGACTATGGTATCAGGCTCGTATTTTGGTTCCAATGCCTGGTACAAGTCTTATATATGATTTAAGCACTATCTGTAAATTTTGGTTTAAAACAGACATCGTTTGACGTGTTTCGGACTATAAGTTCCAAATTTGAAAGTTTATGAAGCTTGGAAGAAAATCATGTGTTTTGAGGCTTGATTCTATGTATATGATGTTATTTTGGTGATTTGATCACATGAGTAAGTCCGTAGGGTGTTTTTGAGGTTGTGTGTATGTTTGGTTGGAGCCCCGAGGGCTCGGGTGAGATTTCCATAGGTGTCGAGTTGCATTTTGAACCTTTGAAAAATCTGGTATCCTTCAGTTCTGCAGGCTTCGCAATTGCGAAGCCAGCATTCGTAAAAGCTAACTCGCAATTGCGAGCTTCCCATCGCAAATGCGATCCTTCACCTGGGCAGCAATCTTTGCAAATGCGAAGTAATTCATCGCAAATGCGATGCCTGCCCATGAGCCCAGCCTTCGCAAGTGCGAAGAGTTTAATCGCAAATGTGATGCCCGCCTATAGCCTCCTCCTTCGCAATTGCGACTATTTTTCTCGCAAATGCGAACCTTTCACTTTTCTTCAGAGATCGCAAATGCGAACTAGTCATCGTATTTCCCAGATTTTGCAAGGTTCACAATTGCGAACCCAAGTTCGCAATTCCCACATCTGAGTCCTGCATTTTTCATACTTAGACGATTTTTAGCCTCATTTCTTCATTCTTTCAACTTAAACACCCCATAGGCGATTTTCAAAGAAACCTATCTTCTCCAAATCATTTGTAAGTTAATTTTTACTCAACTTCTTTAATCCTTATCATCATTAAACATGTTCTCATCTTAAAATCATAGATTTCCATGGGTGAAAATGGAGATTTTGGGTAGAACTTAGGTTTTCTTAAATTTGGGGATTTGGACATCAATTTGAGGTCCGATTTCAAAACAAACCATAGATACGAACTTGTGGGGGAATGGGTAATCGGGTTTTGGTCCGAACTTTGGATTCTGATCACGTGGGCCTGGGGGCATTTTGGGAATTTTTGAGTAAAACTTTGGGAAATTCATTTTCATGCATTCAAGTAGATTCAATTAACATTTTTTGATACATTCAAGTAATTTGTGACTAGATTCGAGCGGTTTTGTGGTGAATTCGAGGGGTAAAGCTATACTATAGGCTTGAGTGGATTTTTGGATCATTTGAGGTAAGTGTTTGGTTTAACCCTAGCTTGAGGGAATAGGAGTTGAGTCTTGTTGCTAATTGCTAAATGATCGAGTACAATGTATAGGCATGGTGACAAGTATCTATACATTGGTGTCTAGCATGACCGTGAGTCCTTATAATGTGATTATCATGACTTGGTTGTGAATTCCGTGTTTACCGAAGGGTTCCTATATGTTGTGAATAACATGTGGACGATGATATGATCATTTGATTCCTAGGAGCATTGGCTCGAGTTGTGATACAAATATTGAAAGTATATGAAATGACTTGATTCTTTGGATCATTGACTCAAAATGGTAACATAAGAGAAAGTAAGAAAGAGAAAGTGTTGTTGATTATTCCCTTGTCCGGACGTTTGGTTGAACTTGTTGGTTTTTTTCCTTGCCGGGATTTCTTCAAATACTTGCTTATTTTTATGCCCCTCAATTGTGACTTTGTTTGGGGGAGCCGGACTGTTGAATGACATGGATCGGGTAGCACGCCGCAATAAGAATATATGAGGATCGGGTTGCGCGCCGCAACATTGATAGATGATGAGTGAGATGGGTCGGGTTGCACGCTGCGACAGTGGTATTATGGATCGGGTTGCACGCCGCAACAAATGGTAAATTGTGGATCGGGTTGTACGACGCAACAGTTAGTGATACAAATGTGTTTATTTTGAGCATTGGTTCCTTAATTACGGTGAATCTAAGTTGCTTTAGATTGTTACTCTGGATGACTATTAATATTGTATCTCCTCATAGCATGCTTCCCCTCCCATGTTGTTAACTGCCTTGTATTCGATTTCCGCTGTATATTTAGAACTGCACAGGCTTATGTGGTGTCCAGTCTAGCCTTGTCACTATTTTGCCGGGGTTAGTCTAGACACTTACCAACACATGGGGTCGGTTGTGCTGATGCTATACTTCTGTGCATTTTGCACAGGTCCAGGTTCTGAGGAGCAGCAGTAGTATTAATACGGGAGCAGGCTTTCATCTTCTCGAGATCGAGGTAGCCTTGCCTGCGTCCGCAGGCCCGGCGTCTTTTCCTTATTTTCTCTTTTAGACTGTTGCCTCCTAGTTTTTGAGACAAACAGCTTATATGTTTCTTTCATACCCTTCTATTTAGTAAATTCTTAGCAGTTCGTGAGTAATGTGACACCAAATCTTGGGTAGAAGCTATTATTGATTATCCCGCATTTTGTTTCAAATTTATAAATCAAACTTCTATTATTATTGTTGTTATTAAATTCCATGTCCTATATTGATGCTATAAATGGTTGATATGTTTGTTTATTAATGGGAAGGTAATTAAGTTGGCTTGCCTAGCTATCACGAGTAGGCGCCATCACGACTCCGATGGTGAAAAATTCGGGTCGTGACAAGGTGCTCCTCGTCGTCTTGCTTTCAGCTGTAATTACATTTATTCCCTTAAATTGTTTTATTACCCATATTTTTTTAGGCCGGTTTACGTAAATTAGTTTTGCTCTTGGCGGTGGCCGACCAGCCCTCATTGTTTGCACTCTCTCTCTGTTTCTCTCTATTGCTGCGGCGATGTCGACGATGGTGTAACATGACTTACATAAAAATTTGCTTTTTTAAAGCGTTGTCAAGTTCGTATTTGCCTGTGTTGTCGCCTTCGATGACCTTTCAGATCCACCAGTGCTTTTCATCACATCATGGAAATATCATCCAGCTTGACAAAATTTTTCAAAAGTGAAAATTTTTGTTCGGTAGTGAAAAATTCCCCCATGACATTCATCTCTCTTCTCCCGGGCATTAACCGTTGCTCCAATTTGCTCAGTTCGGGAGTGGAGCTACTCTGAGCGATGTATCGGCCATAATATTTATGGTAGTGGAGTAGAACTTGGATGGCTGGCCAAAACGATTTATGGTACTTGCTCTACCATTTATTTGACATTTCACTCAAACTTTTTGCATTTGATTTTAGTTCGATGCTGTTGTAACTACCGGGTGAGTTTTGTTCTCCTCTCTTTATTTCCCTTTATAGGTTTTCCCCGATTTATTTTACTTTGTGATATATATTATACTTATTATACTTTAGGAAGGGTGTATCATACTATCTATACTCCTGGAATTAAGTTGTATTGTAGGTACTGTTTGACTTAAAATGTTATCGAACAATATTTAAGCAAATCAATCAAATGTATGAAAAGGGGTAAATCATAATCGGAAATAATCGACTCTAGAGTATATATTTTGTCCTTTGTCGCTTGGTAATTAGAGGGGTTAAAGAACAAGATGACATGAAGATATTAGAGAGATGAAAGGTACAAATTCGTCAGCGAGAGAGTAACTTAGATAGAGAGAGAGATTTAGACAGAGAAAAAGAGAGAGATTTCTATTGATCAAAAATCATTCCCCCTTTACACAACTGGAAACCCTCCTTATATATCGGAGTCGTTTCCCTTTCACTGTATCCCAAATATAAAGAAAAAATATGAGATAAAGTTAAAGCACACGCTGCAGAGGGGCCGACATAATTGTATGGTCGTCCCCCCTATTATCCTCGAGTCGCCCCTCGGGGCCGACTTTTGTTCATACGATGGGTCATGCCAGTATGAGGGCGGGGTCGGTCAAATTCGACCCTATACAGTTAGTCCCTCTGCTCGTCGAGGTCGCAGTGAGGTGCGCCCTTGATGAGCGGATTTGATGCCCTCGCTCTTTGGAGAGTTTGACCATGTCAGGGAACCATGACATGACATATAGGAAGCAATCATCATGACTGTCAGGCTGTCAAAGCGTGACGCCTTCCCCGATGTAGCGTCAGCATCTGCAGATGCCATCATTTCGCCTATTCTCGAGGTAGAAACTCAACAACTCTGGTGCTTGGTTTCCCGCGCTGGTTCAAATTTTGACTCTTCGATTCTCGCGCTTACCAATCCTTATAAATAGGGGAGGGGTTTAAATTTAAACTGGAACTTTTGATTACTTACACTCCCTTCCTAATATATATTTCTTTTTTCCGGCGCGTTTTTCTTGGTCGAGAATTTCCCTTCCCTATATCGTGCATAGATCTTCCTCTACTACCACCACCATGACTAAACCTCGTCGTTGCAATGAGATGATTCCGGCGGCTGCACCATTGAACCCTCCATCGCCTTTTGATGGCGGTGTGTCAAAGGGAGAAGAGGATATAAGTCCTCTGACCATGGAGGCGTTGCTGCCTCAACGTACTTCATCACGGAACGATTTTAATAAAGATTCCGCCACTCCGGTCCCATGTGGCGGAATCCTTATTGCCCTCCGTGTTAAATATAATGTTTCGGCATATGTAGAGATGATCCCGGCCGGAGAGGATCAGGTGATCGTTCATAGACCGGGATTTTGCGCCTTTTATGGATACCCGTTCACGATTGGCTACAACCTTCCCCTCTTTCCATTGGCAGAGGATTTTTGCTGATTTTATAATGTCTGCCCGGCTCAGCTTACGCCGTATACACTGAAGATGCTCCGGCTGTTAACTACGTATGCGGAGTTGGCGAGGTGTAGTGTCTCGGTCCATCACCTCTTGCAGTTGTTCAGTGCTTGTTATATGGGGGGGACCATGGTGCATTTACAGGGTCGTGGCACGAGGGTGTTGGTGGTTAAGACTGACGATCGGTCCAGCCTCGAGTTTTGGCGCAAGTACTTTTTTGTTAGGTCCGAACACCTGGTCTCCAATCCCACCGGGTTCCCGGAGTGGTGGAATCCAAAACGTAAGTGTTGCAGTCCGTCACGTATTTTGATTTTCAATCGTTGCTGTTCTAACGTATTTATGTCGCAGCTATGGCTCATCCACCCCGACCTGTTGCCAACCTAAGGGGATGGGTCACTGGTTTGCTACCCCACGCGGAGCGTGTGAGCACGTGATTTTTGCCTCACGAGAATTACTCCCATAAAATCAAAACCAAAAATATTTGTTTTATTGTGTGCAATATTTGTGGATTTTTTGTGATATTTTTAGCAATTGTTAGCATGTGTGTGCGTGTGTTTGTTGTTTAAATTAATAGAAAAAAATACAAAATATGTTGCATTTACATTTAGGATTTAATTTTATATTTAGGATTAATTAAGTAAGTGGTTGTTTTACAAAAATGAAAGAATCAAAAAATAATGTATTTTTTGCATTTTTCTAGTAATTAATGTCAAATTTTGTGTTTGCTGTAAATTTGTTATTTTATTATGTGTGATAATTATTATTAAGCATTAATTACTATTTGTGAGTTAATTGGGGTTTTATAATTTGTATTAGGATTTTTGGTTTAAATTTTGAAATTAATTTAGGAGTAAAATAAAGAAAAGAAAAGAAAAGAGAGAAATAGGAAAGGAAATTAGATTTGGCCAAAAATCCCCAGCCCAAACCAAATACACCCAATACCCGGCCAAACCCACCCCACAACAGCCCAAACATGTTCCCTTACCTGGTCCAGCCTTTGAACCACCCCAAACGACTTCATTTGAGAATCCTTGATCAGGACCGTTGATCTCATTTGATCGAACGGTCCCAAAGCGTCACCCTTACCGGCCCAACCAGATCCGACCCGTGTCACCCAAGACCGACCCAGTCTCTGACCAAAGAAACGACGTCGTTTCTATTAAGGGATGGATCCAAGCCGTTGATCTCAGTTGATCGAACGATTTGGATTCAATCTCTCGAACTGTATATAAACGAATAACACACCTCAGCCCCCCTCAGAACCCTCCCCCCTCATCGTCTCGTCTGTCTTCAGAGACTCTCACGTAACGCCACTGTCATCCGCCCGCCGGAAATCGACCACGGCGGCGGATGGTGGCAAATCACCACAAAAAATACACCAAACATTCCCCTCGACCTCCTCTTCCCAGATATCCAAACCCCTACCCTCGAATAACACTAGAACCCTTCGAATATCCATTTGAATCCACGAACCCTAGCGCCGCCACAGTTCTCCGGTGGCGGCGCCACCTCCCCTTGACCCCAAACTAACACCCAATGACCTCCTTGACCCCCTCACCCCTAATCCACCATTAGTTTCCCCCGAATCCTTCCTGAACCGTTCAAATATTGAATCGGAGTTTGAACCAAAAGTTCAAGTCAACAAGGTTTCAAAGGTTTGGGGTTGGAATCGACTTCAGTCGTGTGCTCTCAGTTGAGAACACACGATTGAAGTTTATTCCAGCCACAAATTCAGGGATTCGTCGAGTAGTTATGTCCAGAATAGTGTCCGTTAGTTTTGAGGTAAGTTTGATTTTATTTTTCTTTTGTTTTGATATTTATTTCCCTCTGTTTCTTCTCTTTTTCCTTTCTTTCTGAAACAAATTAGTTAAAATATGAATTAGTTATTAATCGAAATTATTAACTGTCTGTTTTATTTTTAGTTCATCCTTTATGTGTTGTTAGTCAATCTTAGGAATAGTTTCTAAAATTCTAAACCCTTTAGATGTGGCATGTGTTCTGTTTTGATTTTATTTTTTAGTTTGATTTTGTGTTTGGTGTCGATTAAATAATCCTTGATTGTTGCTGATAATTTGATTTAATTTCATGTTTAGTTGGATTGTTTAAGTAGTTCAATTTTAGGATATGTTTGGTTATAGTTGGCTAGGCTAGATTTTGTTTAACCATAGTTACTTCTTGACTAGGTTATCAGGGTAAAAGGGGGCTTGTTTAGTTTAGTAATTTTCAGAATTGTAAAGGGTAGTCAAGGGCTGTTTAATAAAAAAAATAATCAAGTAGGGGGTTGCTAAGTAATAGTTGGTACACTAATGAATTAGTTTAAAAGAGGCACTACTTAGTGGAATTATTAAAAATCAAGGATAATTATTAATGGGAACTGCACTAGTGCTGATTCTAGGAGCTAAAATAGGCACTAATGATTAAATAAAAGCACTAGGGTAATGGGGGTAATTAAAGAATTGAAAAGGTAAGTTGCTAGTGGATTGAGCACTAATTGTATACCTATTAAAAGGATGGAAATCAGAATCAGAAGGGGGGACACAGAGACACACATTGAATACATTCTGAAAAATGGGACACGTAGATTCACACTGAAAAACCAAGAGTTTAACTCTTAAAAATATAGAGAAGAGAGTGAACACATGAGAATACACAAGTGAGAATCTGAGATAGCTTAAGACAATTGAGAGTTGATGAGAGACTGATAGATAGAGTTTTAAGAGAGGCTAAGCTAGACATACAGACATTGAGAAGCAAATCTGAGAGGGAGTTGAAAATCAGAAATATAGGCAGCTTTTACTCTACTGTTCCATTGACTTCTTTGGTACTTCTGAGCTACTATCAATTGCTGAACTAATCTGGGGCTCATCTGAGCATACAACAGGTTAAATCTGATCCTAAAATTGGTTTGAGGTAGTCGGATCTACTGTTCCATTGGATCCAAGTTATTTTGATTTCCTTTAAAGTTATCCTGAAATAGTTGTGACACATCTGAGTATCAAATGGTTTGAAGTGGGGTTACAAAATAGTTGTAAAGTCTGCTGGGTTGTTTGTTCATTTGAATCTAAAACATCAAGTTGGCATATACTATTTCTGGGTTATTGAGCTTGTTTTGGCTGACTGTATTGCTGTTGATTGCTACTGTTGAATCTGACCACTTTCTACTCTTGTTTCCAGGTATTATCGAAAATCCCATGGACATCACTTGATGTATAGTGCAAAATACAAGTTTGAATGAAGTTTGATATCACATTGTTAAATCCCCTGTTCTTCTTTTCTTTTCAATCCATGGCTCGCCTGTAATTACCAGGAGTGTGTTGTTAATGATTGTTCACACTTGGTGGATTACTAAATATGGTTTTATCATGATATATGTTGCTGACAGTAATGATAGATCTAGGTTTATGTGTTCATTTTTATTCCATTTTGAGTTAGCTCCTGTACTGTCAAGCCTAGTCTGGTTACAACTTGTGTAAGTTACTCTTTAGCCTGTTATTTGTTGAATGTTAGCCTTAATTGTGAATTTGGTCATTAATGATGGGATCTGAATGTTAATTTAGGGGAGTTATGGTATTAGATAAATAAAATGACTCACACCTATCTAGATCTGTTTTCAATCATGTTTAAAACTGATGTATGTTGTTAGGATGCATTCATGATTCATGTTTATGGAAATGACCAGTATGGATTAGAGGAACATGTCCTCAATGGAAATAGGTATTAATAGGTGTTTGTATATATCTTAAAAACACGCAAATGTTGTTTCGTTCGTGATTGTGTAGATGTACATAATAGGGCGATAATAAATGAGTTGCTAATGGATTATATTCTTCAGTACAAGTATGACTCAAGAGGTCTCATAAATTAGTATTAAATATTGACTGCCGTTAAGCATGATATTAGTACTTTGAGATCATTTGTGTATATTGAGATAGGAGGTGGATTTATCGTGTGTATTCTAATTGCTATAAAGGTGTTAGTTTGATCGTTGTCACAGGGGGTTCGAAGCGAGACCCCTTTGCAAAGACTGTTTTGGGCGTACTTCACAGGCCTCTTTCGGGCCTAAATGTAGCGGGTCATGAGGCCCAAAGCCTCTCACCCTGATCATTCTTATTAACTGATGGACTTCGCACCGAATTCAATCCAACTTCTGAAATCAAGAATCAGACCCCATTTTTCATCGTTAATTTATTCTGCAGTGAATTAAAAGATAATAGAACTCCCAACTTCGCTTCTTTTATTTTTCTTTTGAGAAATCCGTTCAAGGAGTGCCATATATGGTCAAATATGTAATTTATGGCCCTCGTGAGTTAGATTGGAAACCTTTTAGCTAGAATGAATTGAGGTGCGTTGCGCCGAACAAAATTGACAAATTGCGTGGCCCTTTTAAATGTTTAAATAAACCTTAGAATTCGAGTCATGCCATTTAGCAAATTTCGTGGCCCTCGCAAAGTTAATAACGCGTAGTTGCTTTTAGGCGCGTCCTTTAATAATTTTACTTTCTTAAACTCGGGTGCACATTTATGTGACCCAAATCCAAATCCCAACGAAGTTAAGATATGTCAAAAATTGCGGGTGCATTTATGTGACGTGGTTCGAGACGTGTTTTAATGACGTTGCAATTCTCTTAAAAAAATATATAATAATAAAAGTGTTTAAAAGTTAAAATTTGCACATAGGTTCATAATTGATTAAAATCAGATAATTCAGCCGAATGTAACAGTTGAACGACCGTGCTAGAACCATGGAACCCGGGAATGCCTAACACCTTCTCCCGTGTTAATAAAATTCCTTACTCGGATTTCTGGTTCGCGGACTGTTAAACAGAGTCATTCTTTTCCACGATTCGGGATTCTAAACCAGTGACTTGGGACACCATAAATCTACCAAGTGGCGACTCTAAATCTTTTAAATAAATTCCGTTTCGATTGTCACTTCAAGTTGGAAATAACTCCCTTTATTATACCCCTCTTCTGCGGGAGGTAGTAGGAAAAAGGAAGTGTGACAGAGGGGACCCGTACTTGGCCTGATTTCATGAAGCGCTACGGCCCAAAAATCTCTTTAGGTAAGCCTCCGGTTTTTGTCGTGCACAGTTCGTGATTCTGCCTATTCATCCTCTTTTTACGTATACTCTTTTCTGCAGTAGGTCATGGGGCTTTGAGGAAAAAGGCAGTGGCCCCCGTTTTAAAGCGAGCTAATGTTGCCTCAGACGGTCGAGATATACTGCTCGAGTCCTTTCAAGAGGATCCTTCTACCCCTTTGCAAGGGGCTACCTCTACGACCATGGTGACATGGGAGCCGACGCCATTGGCACCGGTCCCCCACCCAGCGGCCTAACCTTCTAATGACGAGGGGTCTCCAGATCAGAAATGAAGGAGGCTCGAGAAGGGCAAGGCAGTGGCGACTGAAGACGAGGTGTGTCGGCCTCGGCTAATGCCTAGACATGCATTCATGGCCGACGCCATTCTTTTGGGGAGGTCAGCTCAAGAAAGCGGGACCGCTCCAAGTGTTAGCCCTACACAGGTCGTCGGAGGAGAGCCATCGACCAATATTGAGGGGCCCAGTGGTGTGGCAGAAGGGTCGAACTCTGACATCGCTCATGAGGATGTCGACGAGTTTGTGGGCGGTTTAACCCATGTAGAGATGACGTCAGATGGTTCTGACCGTCGCATTACAATTCCGGCAACCTTCAATCTTCTGTCAAAAAGCGAGCGGGCCGCTTCGGCCTTTTCTTTGCTGTGTGTCGCCCCTGAAAGAAGGACGCTCAGCACTATAGGCGACATGGAGCTGTCCCGCAGGGTGTCAGGCATGGCTCTACAGGTACTTTGTATTCCCTTCCTTTCTTTCGTGCTATTGTCGGGCAGGTTTGGGGTGTTTGCTCACTTTTTCCCTCTTGTAGACCCTTGTACTAGAGATGGAGAGGGGACGTCGTGAGCGGAAGTGGACTGCCCTCTTTAAGAAGATGTTAAAGAAATATAGGAGGTACCGCTCTAAGCATCGGGCGGAGCCTGGTAGGGGGTAGTCCCAGTTGGAGCGTGGGGGAGCCAAGCTGGAGGTGGCGGACAGCGAGCTGATGAGAGTTGCAGCCCGCAACAGCAAGTTAGAGGAGCTCCTCAAATCCAACGATGATGAGCTCAAATTAAGTCGGGGGTGACGGCAGAGAATGCCGACCTGCAACAGAGAGTGGCGGAGCTGACCGCCGAGCTCGATGCCAAGGCAGTGGAGATTTGCAGGCTCTCACGACCTTCTTCTTCCTGCCCTTCGCCTGCACAGATTGCGCGTCGTAATGCGCATGAGATGTGGATTTTTGTAGAGGCCAAGGTCGATGTGTACAGAGACCTTCAGGCTGCGGGCCGGGCCACTGAGGAAGAGGTCCAAAGACGAAAGGACGAGGCTCGTGCCGTCCGTAAGGCATGCGGTTATGATTCCCACTCTCTCGATGGGGGCGGGCTTGCTTCTAATGATATCAACCACCTTGAATCTAGTTCTTGGTATAGTGATGCCTACCATTCGGGGGATGATGGGCAATCTTGACCATATGTACATGTATATTTTTTGTTTGCATAGTGTATTATGATTCGCCCGTGGGGGTGAATGTAAATGCGATTTTTGTTTTAATATAACCTTTTTTTTATTGCTTCATTTGTTCGTCGTATTGCTTAATTTGGTAGAGCCTTTCGTTTGTCGAGATGTCGTGTCGTGGTCTGACTGGGGTCGATCTAATATCGCTAGCCTTAGCCATCAGGATGTGACTTTCGTCGAAGTAATGTCCGTTGAAGTCCGAACGGGGTCGAAGCTCGAGCGGGGTCAAACTGCACTATTTTGACGGCGAAGGCGCTTAGCCTGAGACCCAGTTCGAGCGAGTTCGAACTGAACTATTCTGATGGTGAAGGCACAGCCTGAGTCCCAGTTCGAGCGAGGTCGAATTAGACTATTCTGATGGTGAAGGCACTTAGCCTGAGACCCAGTTCGACAAGGCATAGCCTGAGTCCCAGTTCGAGCGAGGTCGAACTGGACTATTCTGATGGTGAAGGCACTTAGCAATTGGGACGTTGCTTTGACTGTCATCGAAGTAATAACCGTCATGGTTCGAACGAGGTCAAACTGATGTCGATGGCCTTAGACATTGGGATATTGCTTCGACTGTCGTCGAAGTAATACCCGTCGTGGTTCGAACGAGGTCGAACTGATGTCGATGGCCTTATCCATTGGGATATTGCTTTGACTGTCATCAAAGTAATACCCGTCATGGTTCGAACGATGTTGAACTGATGTCGATGGCCTTAGACATTGGGATGTTGCTTCGACTATCGTCGAAGTAATACCCGTCGTGGTTCGAACGAGGTCAAACTGATGTCGATGGCCTTAGCCATTGGGATATTGCTTCGACTGTCGTCAAAGTAATACCCGTCGTGGTTCGAACGAGGTCGAACTGATGTCGATGGCCTTAGCCATTGGGACACTTCTTCGACTGTCGACGAAGTAATACCCGTCGTGGTTCGAACAAGGTTGAACTGATGTCGACGGCCTTAGCCATTGGGATGTTGCTTCGACTGTCGTCAAAGTAATACCCGTCGTGGTTTGAACGAGGTCAAACTGATGTCAATGGCATTAGCCATTGGGATGCTACTTTGACTGTCGTCGAAGTAATATCCGTCGTGGTTCGAATGAGGTCGAACTGATGTCGATGGCCTTAGCCATTGGGATGCTGCTTCGACTGTCATCGAAGTAATACTCATCGTGGTTCGAACTAGGTCAAATTGATGTCGATAGCCTTAGCCATTGGGATGCAATTTTGTTCATACACTGGAGATATTTATCCATTCAATGGAGAGTTCTATTCATACAATGGAGAATTTCATTCGTTCAATGGAGATCTTTATTCATTCAATGGAGAATTCTATTCATACAATGGAGAACTTCATTCGTTCAATGGAGATATTTATTCATTCAATGGAGAATTCTATTCATACAATGGAGAACTTTATTCGTTCAATAGAGATACTAGGGTAGTCCCTTCACCATGTTGGCCTAAGGGTTGTGTTGGTAGGCCAACGTGGTAAACTCGTGCTTCTTGTTCCACGGGGTGTCCCCTTCGTCACCTCGTTAAAAGCCTCCCCGAGAAAACCCAATTGGGATAAAACTCGGGTAAGGGAAAAAGAGTACCACTTGGGAGATGCGTTTCAGAAGTGGAAGTGCTTGAGATGGGTGATGTTCCAGTTGTTTTGGAGTAGTTTTCCCTCCATCGTTTCTAGTTGGAATGCTCCTTTGCCCGCTGCTGCTGTGATTTTGTACCGTCCGTCCTAGTTGGTTCCTAACTTTCCTTCGTTCGGGTCTTTTGATGCCAGTGTTTTGGCTTTGATAACATAGTCGCCGATTCTAAGCAGTCTCAACTTGGATTTCCTATTGTAGTATCTTTCTGCTTGTTGTTTTTGGGCGGCCATTCTAATATGGGCCATGTATCTTTGCTCCTCGGCCTCGTCCAGGTCTTATACTTGCTGGCATCGTTGTCTGCTTCGCTAGTGTGTGAGTATCTCAATGTAGGCTCTCCGACTTCGACGGGTATAACGGCATCGATTCCGTAAACCAGTGAATATGGTGTTTCCCCCATGCTGGATTTGGGTGTAGTCCGGTATGCCCATAATACCTCGGGTAGTAATTCGGGCCATAGCCCCTTGGCTTCTTCGAGCTTATTTTTTAGTATGTTTAGTATTGTTTTGTTGGAGGATTCGGCTTGACCATTAGCAGCGGGGTGATACGGGGTGGAGAGTATCCGCTTGATGTGCCATTTCTCGAAGAACTTGGTTGTCTTTTTGCTGATGAACCGGGGCCCGTTATCGCAACTGATTTCTTAGGGGATGCCGAAACGGCATATGATGTTTTTCCATATGAATGCGATTACCTCTTGCTCGCATATTTGCGCGTACGCACCTGCTTCGACCCACTTAGAAAAATAATCAGTTAGAACTAATAAAAAGCGTACCATTCCACGTCCAGTCAGTAGGGGGGCGATTATGTCCATTCCCCATTTTATGAATGGCCATGGCGGAGTGACCGAATGGATGAGTTCTCCTACCTAGTGTATCATAGGGGCAAACTTTTGGCATTGTTCGCATTTTCGGACATAGTCCGCTGCCTCTTTCTTCGTGGTGGGCCAGTAGTAGCCGGCGCGTATGAGGTATCGGACAGGGGCGCGGTTCCCCGTATGGGCGCCACAATGGCCCTCATACACTTTCTCCAATACCTGCCTAGTCTGGTGCGGCTTGAGACATTTAGCAAGGGGACCGCCGAATGTTATCTTGTGGAGATCGTGATTTATTAGGCTATAGCGGGCTGCTCGCACCCGAAGTTTCTTGGCTTCCTTTTTGTCGCGTGGGAGTGTCCCGACCTGCAGGGAGGATTGAAACTGGTTGCGCCAGTCCCAAGTCAAGTTTAAGGATATTAACTCGACGTGGTCGACGACTGCGTGGAGGAGAGTGACCACGTTTTCTTTATTGATATTTTTGGTGGCTGCGGCCAGTTTTGGCAGGCTATCCGCTTCGATGTTCTGTCCCCTGGGGATCTACTCGAAGCGGCATTCGTCAAACTCTGGCATCAGCTTAAGGATTTCTGATTGGTATTTTTGCAGCCTATGTTCCTTAATTTGGTAGGTTCCGGCGACCTGGTTTACTACGAGTTGAGATTCGCAGTGGAGGATGAGCCGACGGGCTCCGTATTTGATGGCCAACTTCATACCTGCAATCACATCCTTATACTTGGCCTCGTTGTTAGTCATCTCGGGGCATCGTATGGACTGGCAAATTACTTCTCTTGTGGGGACTTCGAGGACGAGTCCCAGTCTCAATCCCGAGGCATTCGCAATGCCGTCAGTGTAGAGAGTCCAGAGGTTGGTGTGTGCAGAGGCACGGAGGGCCTCTTGCTCCACCTCTGGCAATATTCCCGTGCTGAAGTCAGCGACAAAGTCGGCAAGTACCTGCGACTTGATGGCGGTTCTCGGGTGATAGGTTATGTCGTGTTTGCTGAGTTCTATGGCCCACTTGGCGAGCATACCCGAGAGTTAGGGTTTGTGTAGGATGCCTCTTAGGGGGGAAGGTTGTTATTACCTTTATTGGGTGGCATTGAAAGTAGGGTCTAACCTTTCGTGAAGCTACAACTAATGCCAAAGCAAGCTTCTCGAGGTGCGGATACCTCATTTTGGAATCTATCAGGGTTTTACTGATATAGTAAATAGGGGATTGCGTACCTTTGTTTTCACGAACCAGGACGGTGCTGGCAGCGATTTCTGACACCGCCAGGTAGATGAGTAGGCACTCGTCGGGATCTGCTTTGACGAGCAAGGGTGGTGAGGATAAATATTACTTCAGTTTCCTTAGTGCTTCGATTCATTCCTCGTTCCATTGCAACCCTCGATCTTTTCTTAGTACACTGAAGAATTTATGGCACCAGTCCGAGAATTGCGAGATGAATCTGGATAGAGCGACTATTCACCCCATTAGTTTTTGCACCTGCTTCTTGCTACTCAGGATTTCTAGTATCGTTTCTATAGCCTTGATCTGGTCTGGGTTGACTTCGATACCTCGCTATGATACGAGAAAACCCAGGAATTTTCCGAAAGCTACGCCGAAAGCACATTTCTCGGGGTTTAGCTTCATCCCGTATCGTCTAAGTATCTCAAAAGCTTGCTTTAAATGGTCGATATGGTCCTCCTTTTTAGCCGACTTTACCAGCATGTTGTCGATGTAGACCTCCATTGTCTTGCCAAGTTGTTCTTTAAACATCTTAGTGACCAGCCTTTGGTATGTCGCGTCGGCATTTTTGAGCCCGAAGGGCATCACCTTATAGCAGTAAGTCCCTTGGTGGGTGATAAAAGTCATTTTTTCTTGGTCTTCTTCGGTCATCAGGATCTGGTTGTAGCCAGAATAGGCATCCAAGAAGCTTAGCAGCTCGTGTCCGGCTGTTGCGTCTATCAGATGATCGATGTGAGGCAATAGGAAGGAATCTTTTGGGCATGCCTTGTTCAAGTCAGTGAAGTCCACGCACATCCTCTATTTCCCGCTTTTCGTTTTTAACATGACCATATTGGTGACCCACTGGGGTACTTTGATTCTCTAATGGAACCGTTGGCCAGCAGTTTGTCTACTTCTTCATTGATTGCCTCGTTGATTGCGGCGTTGAATTTTCTCCTTATCTGTCATACGGCGGATAAAGTGGGTCGACATTCAGTTTGTGGGTGGCAATGTCCTTCGGGATCCCCGACATATCTGAATGGGAGAAGGCGAACAGACCTGCATGGTTAGTTAAGAATTCATGGTACTTACCTGGGTCAGAGAGGTTATGCCCGATGTAGGCTTTTTTCGAATTGTCGGTACTATCCAACATGACAGGGTCGAGATCCTCAACTGTCGCTTTGCAAGCTTTTACGATATCGGGGTCCCTCATGCCTTCCGTTGTCGGGTTGAGTTTGGTTCCCGACATGGCTGATTGCTATGCCTCTACGCTTGCCCCTTTCAGTTGCTTGGTGTAAGTGCAATCTTGGGCGATCCGGTAACATTCTTGGGTGGTGCGTGGTTCGCCCTGGATACTGAATATTCCCCATGGGGTGGGAAACTTGATTACCTGATAGAGGCTCGAGGGGATGGATCGCATGGCATATATCCATGGATGTCCTATGATGACGTTGTAAGTCATTTCCTGGTTCATGATGTGGAAGGTGGTGTCCAGCATGACTCCTCCCACCAGGACTGGCAGCGATATTTCTCTAGAGGTCTGTTCCACTTCATTGTTAAAACCTGTCAGTGTTATGCAATGCGGTATTACCTTATCCTCGAGCCTCATTTGCGCAAGAACTCTCGGATGGATAATACACGTAACACTTCCGTTGTCTACCATGATTCTCTTCACATCAGTATCAGCAATGCGTAAGGTTATAACTAAAATATCATAGTGAGGGAAAGACAAATTGTCGGTATCAGACTTATCAAAGGCGATACTATCTTCGAAGTCGTCATACCATTCGTGAGCGATCATGCGCTTCAATTTGTGTGTGGTGGTGAACTTGACGTGGTTCATAGTCGAGTCGTCACTGCCGCCAATAATTATCTGTATGGTTCGTGTTGGGGACGGCAATTTTGGCGATCCTTGAGATTGATCACGTCCCCTGGCAAAGTTGACTCTTCCTTTGTCGCTGAGCAGCTTCTTCAGGTACCTCTGGTTCAGCATCCTGACCACTTCTTGGCGTAGGCCTATGAAATCTTCGGTCATGTGTCCCCTTTCCTGGTGGAATTCGCACATGGCGTTTGATTTCCTTGCGCTAGGATCTGATTTCATCTTCTGCGGCCAGTGTACCTTCGGGCCTAGCTTCTCTAGTGCATATACTATTTCTGAAGGTGAGACACAAAGGTTATGGGCGGAAAATAATGAAGGCATACCTCTTTCATTCCGGAGCGTAACGGTATGTCGTTGCAAGGCGTCCTTGTGTCTAGGAGGAGGCGGGTTAGGGGCTCTGACATAGGGCTGATGCCTTTCTCTGCTGAATCGTGGGACTGGATCCCGTCGCCCGTTGTTGCATCGATCTCGTCTAATTTCCGTATGTACTGATAACCTTCGGGTTGGACCGTTAAGGTCGTCCTCGTCTGCCCTTACTTCTACACAGTAGGCATTGTGGATTTCCTCCCATATTGTGGGGGGATACTTCATGAGTCGGCTGAGTAGTTTATTGGTTGCTTTTGACCCATCTCTGTTCAAACCGTTCTGGAAGGCGGCAACTATCATTCCCTCCGATACGTTGGACAGGCTCATTCTTACCCTGTTAAATCGTGCCAGGAAGTCCCTGAGTCATTTGCTTGTCGTTTGGCTGATCGCAAAAATGTCGTTAACCCTTGCTTCGGCCTTCTTTGCTCCCGTATGGGCGGTAGCAAATTTTTCTGCCATCTCTTCGAACGTTGATATCGATCTAGTCGGTAGTTATGAGTACCATGTTAGTTCTCCTCCGGTCAAGGTTTCTCTGAAATTTTTCAGCAGCACGGACGGCACCTGCTCCTTTGACAAGTCGTTTTCTTTTACAATGGTTACGTAGTGGATCAGATGATCATCCGGATCCGTGGTCCCATCATATATTCTCAAATATGGGGGCATCTTGAAGGTTTTTGGGATTGGGTGACGAGCGGCTTCCTCACTGTATGGTTACTCGATGAACCGTCCTACGTCGTGTTTCGGCAGCAGTTTTGGTGCACCGGATATTTTGTCTACCCTTTTGTGATGCTCCTTCATTTGGTCATGGAGTGCCTTATTCTCGGTCTCCATTTCTTCCATTTTCCTTAAGACGGTTGCGAGTGCCTTGTTGCTTGTGTTGATGTCTGCATGGGCGTTGCTCGTCCGCATAGCACCTGGTTCGCCGGCGGCTGTAGTGGTTGCTGCCGCTGACGAATCTTTGGGGTTTCCCGGACATTTTTTCTCGAGCAGGCCGTTTAGGGTGTTCGTCAACCATTCCTCCAGTAAATTTTTGACTAATGGGGGTGTTTCCTTTACTGCAGATGTCGAAGCCCCCTTTTCATACAAGATCGTTATACCTTCAAGTGAGGAGGGCGGAATTTCTTCCTCCGGAACACTGCTTGTCATTGTGTTTGTGATATTTTCTCTACCGGCCTCGTTGAGGGGGCCTATAAGGTTGGTTGAGACATTGGCTATTATCTGTAGCCTAGATTCTCTGTCTGCCATTTGCTTGTTCTACTGAGTTTGGAGGATAATGATCGTTGTTTTTTATACTCTAGATCTGAACTATGACTTGGATTATTGAAATCCCCACAGACGGTGCCAAATTGTTTGACTTAAAATGTTATCGAATAATATTTAAGCAAATCAATCAAATGTTGAAAAGGGGTAAATCGTAATCAGAAATAATCGACTCTAGAGTATATATTTTGCCCTTTGTCGCTTGGTAATTAGAGGGGTTAAAGAACAGGATGATATGAAGATATTAGAGAGATGAAAGGTACAAATTCGTCAGCGAGAGAGTAACTTAGATAGAGAGAGAGAGATTTAGATAGATAAAAAGAGAGAGATTTCTATTGATCAAAAATCATTCCCCCTTTACACAACTAGAAACCCTCCTTATATATCGGAGCCGTTTCCCTTTCACCGTATCCCAAATATAAAGAAAAAATACGAGATAAAGTTAAAGCACACGCTGCAGAGGGGCCGACATAATTGTATGGTCGTCCCCCCAATTATCCTCGAGTCACCCCTCGGGGCCGACTTTTGTCCGTACGACGGGTCGTTCCAGTATGAGGGCGGGGTCGGTCAAATTCGACCCTATACAGGTACTACTGTTACTTGGATTAAGTGACATTTAAATATAAATAGTTGTCTAAAATGGGGCAACTTGTAATATTGTAAATTAGGGGATTCTGGAGCTTTTAAATTAGTAGGTCTTTTTGTTGCTTTCAATAGGAGAAATCTTTGAAGCATCTCTTGTAAAGTTTCAATCCTGACTAGAATTTCAACTGATTTTGGGGTTTGAGAAAGCTTATGGAAACTTGCTTTTGTGGTTCCAACTTAAAATAGAACTCCCAAATTCTGAAAGAGAAGCCAATATGTACTACAATAACCATTACCTTTAATCATTAATCACCAGCTTTATTATAGCCTAGACATAAAGTAGCATATGCTCTTTCCTTAAGGACGATGATAGTGAGACTTTACCATTGATATTTTCATACCAAATAAGGCTATTAGAAGTACTCGCACAAGATTTGCTTTGCTTCTATGATTATGCATTTGTTGGTCAGCTTGTGGTTAAGAACATCTAATTGATAAATAATAGCAGTATTATAACATTTTAACTTGGCCAAACAACAAGAAAATGGGTACTGCTAACTCCATCTCACTCATAGAAAATAAATGCATCAAAGAATTAAATAATATAGTTAGATTAAATAGAAATGAGAAAGTGGAACTGAAACGAAGAGATTGTTTGTGATGGATTATAATAAGCAGCGGAAGCAATCCCAGTATCAAAATCACATGTAATCTAGACAACTAGCATAAACGAGATTTCACGGGTTACCTCTTGAAGCGTGAACATATCTCTTCTACCACGTGAGCCTTCAGTTCCATAACTTCTCAATGGAATCTCTATCAACCGCACAATCGTGATCCTCGAACGTTCCACGGTCTTCTACTGTGTTACCCAAATAGTACTGGAAATAGCAATTTCGAGTGGGCGAAATTTCTAGGAAAACTTGGCTGAAAATTTCAGCCACCATTTACCCATTCCTCTAGGTGGAAACAAGGCTTCCAATTATGGAATTAATTTGTAATTTTCGAAATTAATATCCACCATAATTAATTACGAATTATTCCACTAAAAATTCGTAATTGC
>MU714269.1:13021-33274 GCA_026770625.1 Nicotiana glauca
TAAAATTCACGAAGTTGGTAAAACCCGAGCCCCGGGCCCACTTCACTAACAATTACGAAATTCATATCTTCGGAATCCTCGTCTCACCACGAGTACGTACATATAAAATACACAAGAATCGGAGTCCATTTGACCCCTCAAATCGTCAATTTAGACTCTCTTAGGCTTCAAGCCCTAACCTCCATTTTTACCCTTTGATTCCTTAAATTTTCAGTGTTTAATCCTTGTTTTCATACCATAACAACACTATTCGAGGTTACAATTTCATACCTGATGGAATCTCCTTCGAATCCTCTCCAAATCGCCCAAAATCGCCTCTCCCTGAAGTCCAAAAATGTTTTTCTAACCTCTGAAATTTCGATACACTATTTCATTAAACCCTCAGTATTTTTTGCTTCTGCGGTCCCGATAACGCTTACGCGGGATCACTTCTGCAGTTATTTGACCGCTTATGCGGTTCTCATTAAACTCCCCAGAAATCGCTCATGCGATCAGGCATCCGCTTCTGCGGTTCCCCATCTTCCGCTTCTGCGGTAATTTCTCCGCTTTTGTGGACTCGCTAATGCGACCAGACTTCCGCTTTTGCGGAATCCTCCTGGGCTCCCCTTGGCCGCTTCTGCGGCTCTCCCACCGCATCTGCGGAACCGCTTAAGCGGCTCCTTTTCTGCAGATGCGGAAACAACAGAAGGCTTAAGGATCTGCTACAACACCAAGCTTCCAACTTCCGTTAAATCATCCGAATTCACACCGAGGCCCCCCGGGAACTCAACCAAAAGCACATACATGATCTAATACTACATTCAAACTTTCTCGAATCATCAAAACGCTAACGTTATCATTAAAATCCTCACTTATGATCAAATCAAAGCCTAAATTTCTTAAAAACTTCCGAATTGCATATTCGATCAAAAACTCGACCTAAACACCTCCGAATGACCTAAAATTTTACACGCATATCCAAAATCACCTAACAGAGCTACTGCAACTCTCGGAATTCCATTCCGACCCTTGGATCGAAATCTCACCCACCAACCAGAATTCGCCAAAATTCAACCTTCGCCAATTCAAGCCTAATTCTACACCGGACCTCCAAATTGAATTCCGACTTCACTTCTAAGTCACAAATCATCCCCCGAAACTAGTCGAATTATCAGAAATCCATTCCGATCCTTCTAACTCATAAGTCAACATTGGGTTGATTTTTCCAAACTAACCTTCTCATAAAGAGACTAATTGTCTCATTTCTAACCGAACTTTATCCGAATTACTTCAAATTCTTCAAACACATATAATGAAACATGTAGAAGCATAAAACAGGAGAAACGGGGTGGTAACTCTCGTGACAACGGGTCGGGTCATTACACAAGTCCTCAGCTAGGGGTAGGGGTAATTCTGCTATTCGTGCAAATATGCCTTCTGTTCCCATTCCCATAATTAGTCCTCAACAAGGTGGTACAAGTTCTTTAGGTGGATAAAATCACATAAACCAAGTACAAACTTTAGCTCCTAGTAGTACCACACCCATTCAAACATCAGGTCATGGTAGTACCCCAACTATCCATTCTGAATCATCTCCTAATACACCTGATCAGAGTAACCCAATAGGTGAGGGTAGATCTACTCAAAGCAACACAATTGGCTAAGGTGAGTGCACCAGTAGTCGCGGACAGCAGACACTTGTTACTCTTGCTCCTACATGGTTAATCCATGTTTTTACTATTATTTTTTATATAAAAATTTTGATTTATGATACCCCTTCAACTATTGTCTTTAATTTTTTTCAGGTTAAAACCTAGTGGATTATGCTCGTAAAAAATATTTAAATCTTTCAAGAATGAACTTGATCCCAATGGAATCAATTGGAAAAGTGTCTCTGATGAGATAAAAAACTTTTATTGGGGAGAATTCAAGGTATAACTTCTCATTATATAATGTATTTAGGAAGTGTATTAACTGTTATAAATAAGATATTAATGTTATTACTTTATAAAATTATTTGAGAAGAAATTCTATTGAGACTCTTCTATGGATAATGCAGTGAGGAGTCAATGGGAGATTAAGGCATCAATAAGGTACAAAGATTTCATTTCCAAAATGAAATCTAAAAAAGTTAGCCAAGAGGTGTTCCAGAAGAAGCGTGGGAAAGTTGGGAACAACTTTGGAAAGATCTGAAGTGTGTTGAAAAGTCATAAATATATGCAAAGAATCATCATGGAGGTAGGAGTGGAGTCTCCACTGGGACTCACACAAGCAACTGTGTCTCTATTAGAGTGTATCGCAAGAGACTTGTAAGTATATCGCAACCTTAACCTTATTGCTTTTAGTGTCAGAATTTGTGTTTAATTCCTGAGATCTGTTGCAGTCCCTCTGCTGGTTGTTTAAAAAGGTTTACACTGTCCATATTTTTGATGTGGCCGCCTACTTTGTACTTGTTGAATAAGTATGTTAATTTTCCTCGCCAGTTTTCAGATGTTTGAAGCTGGAGTAGTGGCAATTAAAATCATCATAACCAATAAACCAAGTTGTGCAGTGTCTCATGCATATATCATTATATGGCTTGGGTGTTTGGTATTTTATGTATTGAAATTCTTGCATATGTTGGACATAGTACTTCTCTTCTTGTGTGAGGAATTGTTCTTTTGGTTATCTAATATGATTTGGATAGAAAAGATGGGCTTCACGATGCAAAAATCAACAACGGATTCAGGCAAATGGGTCTCCAACTTCTCGGGATTCTGTTTATCGTAGTGGTTAACGTTGTAATGACAAGTTTGATATGTCTTTTGGTGCAACTCATTGTACCATTGAGAATGTCAGAGGAAGATATGGAAATTGGAGATGAAGCTGCACATGGTGATGAAGCTTATGCTATTTGGGGACAAGGTGATAGGCTTGAGAAATCTGCAGGCTTTCAGCTTATAATGATGATATGATCACTGCTGGTATCACGACCCATTTTGCCTAACCAGGTCATGATGGCGCCTAACACCACAGCTAGGCCAGCCAACTGCGGAAGTTTTGATTAAGTCTCGATTGTTAATTAATCAACCAAATGTACAAGTGTTTTTCAAGTAAATAAACAAAACTAGCAAGATCATACAGTACTGACATAGTCATACAAACCCTAAAATAAATGTTCTCTAGAGTGTGTGTCAGAACCCGGTGTCACTAGCTACGGGCGACCAGTAGAGTATACACAAAAATATACAAAACACTGTCCTACTATCTGAATCAGAATAGACAGAAAATCATAAATACAGGAAAAGGACTCCTTCGGCTGCGAATCGGCATGAGGGAGAAGGCAGCTCACCGTAGAAGTCCCAGAAAGTGCTCACTGATATGCACCCGAGTGATGTCCGGATCCACCTGCCTCAAACCCTGTACATTTAAGTACATAAGTGTAGCATGAGTACGTAAACAACGTGTACTCAGTAAGTATCCCGTCTAATCTCGAAGAAGTAGAGACGAGAGGTCGACTCGATACTTACTAAGGTCAATTAGTATATATATAAATACGCAAGAGTGAATATAGCATGATTAAACAAAGAATTTATAAGTAATGGCAGGTTATAACATGTAGAGTAAGTCCAAAATACTTAAGCATCGAATTTATCATTTATCAAGTGAGACAATGGCAAAATGAAGCATATATATATATAATCTTTTCCGCAATTAACATGTGCACATAATACCGAGGCGACGGCCCGAAACAACATAAATAAATGTGCACTTGCCGAGGGTTGACGATGCGCCTATAGATGCATCTATTCATACCGAGGCGATCGACCCGATCCACAATTAAGGATAATATATATATCACGTTCACATCAAATGACACATACATAGGCAAAATATCAGATCAACACAATTCAATTTATAGAAATAAGCTCATATTCTTCTTTTTAAGTCTCTAATAAATGCTAGGTGTTCAAGACAACAATGTGCAATAAGAGCATATTTAATAGGCATGATGTAAGTCCTATGCTACCCGAACCTCTAACATAGTAGTAGCTACGCACGGGCTCTCTTCACATAATGCGTGCGTAGTCCCCACATTTAGCAACAAGTACTCAACACGAAACCTAAGGGGAAAATTCCCTCTTACAAGGTTAGAAAGGAGACTCACCTCGCTCCGAAGCGCGCTTTCAACCACAAGACTAGGCTCGAAGCTCAAATTCGAAGCCGAACAAGCACCAACTAGTTTAAATAAGGCAAGAACTAATCAGTAATTACTCACAAGGTTGAATTCTAGCTAATTATGTGATTTCCCAACCTTTCCCGCAAGTTTACTAAATTCCGACCCCGGGCCCACGTGTCCAAATTCCGAGATTTTTGAGGAAATTATTCTCTATAACTGAAGGGTTACTAATATGTAAATTTTAGTTCATAACACAACTAATTAGGTGGTTAAATCATAGTTTTTCCAAAACCCTAGGTCTAGCCCTAACCCTTGATTTTTATTTGATGTTCTTGGTGTTAAATCTACCTAATGTTCATGTATTTAAGCTAAGAATGAGTGGGAATCACTTACCTCAAAATGTTATGCTGAAAATTCCCCTTTTGAATCACCAAAATCGCCTAAGAGTTGAGAGAGATATGGGGGAAACGAGCTTAAGCTCGAATTAAATGAGGTTCTGACCCCCCTGTGATTTCCGCTTATGCGGAAGAAATTCCGCTTCTGCGGGTTCCGCTTCTGCGAAAATGGGCCACTTATGCGGAAAAGGGACAAAGGGCCTGGGCTACTTCTGCAGTCCCTTACTCGCTTCTGCGAGTCCGCTTAAGCGGAAATCCCACCGCTTCTGCGGTTAGGGCCTTTTGCGGATTGACCGCTTCTGCGGTCGGGGGTCTGCTTTTGCGGTTTCCCTTGGGCCTGGACCCTTCCACTTCAGTGACTAGACGACCACTTCTACGGTCTCGCTTCTGCGGTCCAAGAGCCGCAGAAGCGGTTATGACAGAAGCAGCAGATGTTGCTCCCTTTTAAATTTCTAGCTTCGCTCGAACCTCGACCATTTGACGCTCAGGGCTCCCGAGCCCCGCCCGAGCATACCGACAGGTCTAAAATCACGAGGCGGACCTAGTCAAACCTTCGGAATACCCAAAACATTATTAAACCATGGAACGGGACCCCAAAACCAAATAATCAAATCTAATAAACTTCAAGTTCTTAATTTCCTACCAACGGGTCAAAACGCCCTTAAACTACTCGGATTGACACCAAACTTTACGGGTAAGTCTTATATGATATTTAGGACTTGTACCAAGTGTTGGAATCAAAATCCAACCCCGATACCTATAAAAACAATAATTTCTTAGTTTATTTAATTCTTTGAAACTTAACTTAACAATTTTGACGAAAAATTCTATTACTTGGGCTAGGGACCTCGGAATTCGATTCTGGGCACACGCCCAGGTCCCATAGTTTCCCACGGACCCTCAAAAATTTCCGGATCACGATTCCGGGTTCGTTTTCCCTAAATGTTGACCGAAGTTAAACTTGGCCTTTTTGAAGATATTAAATGAAGCGAATAGGCTTATTTTTGCCCGAAATTCTTCTAACTTTCGAACCACCCGCCCCCTCAAGTCATAATTTTGCTAAAGCAAATACAGAAAGGATTATTTAAGGGAACGGGGTTCGAGAATGCCAAACGACCAGTCGGGTCGTTACAGTTGGAGCTTCTAGGTCTAATTATAATACCTCTAAAAGTCAGGTTGAAATGGTCTAATTGGTCTAAAGTAATTAATTTTCATAATATTGGTGATACGCTGATGCATTTCTTTTGTGTTGTGTTGTGTTTTTTTAATTCTAGTTTAGTTTCCTTTTGGCAAAAGAATGTAAGTAATGGTGTTGTTATTAAGAGTGATTTTGGGCATTGATTGAATGTATTTCCTTGCTGAAAGTGACACTAATATAAACCAAGTTGTGCAGTGTCTCATGCATATATCATTATATGGCTTGGGTGCTTGGTATTTTATGTATTGAAATACTTGCATCTGTTGGACAGAGTACTTCTCTTCTTGTGTGAGGAATTGTTCTTTTGGTTATCTAATATGATTTGGATAGAAAAGAATGTTTGCATAGTTCATAGTTGAGTGCTTTTACATACTTCTTCTGGATGTCCTCCTAAGCGGTCATTATCCTTGGTTGCTTTACATCAGTAAAGTGCATCAGTAAGGCAGCACAAGGCGAAAAACTTTTCTCGAGCTAACACCACTATACTGCTGAAGACAACTTGATTCAGAACTAGTGTTTGCAGATAAATGAGGGTGCTCTTTAAGTACAAAAAATTCCAAGAGTACAATGGGTTAACACCTAAATTCCTACTAAGGCACGTTGGAAATTAAAGCTTCAGGTGCCAATTATACACTGTTCAAGAGATTACCTATTTCAGCAACTTTTCCCACCAGGGAAATGTTAGATGATGCTGCAGTATGCATCTTCTTTTCTTGATCTGTTATTATGCAGTTACTACAACATTTGTGTGTCACAAACTATTATTTCTCTCAGGCCAACTGTTGCGAAACATGTAGATTGGGATTGAACTGTAGTAAATTGGAATAGGTGATCAGATTCCCATTTAAATTGGTTGTTTAAACCATAATATAGAGTTCTTTACCTATTAGCCTTTACCTGTTAGCAGAACCAAGAATGATATAATTTTTGTGCCTTTGTGATATTTATATAGAGTATGCTTTTAGTTATATATGTGACAAAACTTCTGGTTCTATAGTAATATTTTGATGCTTTTAAAAATAAGTTTTTTTGTATAGGCTGTTCAAAAGGGTCAAGACCCAACACCAAGTGAGTTACATTTGTACGTCCATACACATGGGCATGATGGAAAATCTTTTCTTGATGACAAAGCTCGAATCGTGCATGTAAGTCCAATATTGTATAATCTTATTTACTACAATATAAAAAGAGTATGAAAAGTATCCTCTCTATTGTTTAATTAAATGCTCAACATTCTTGACAGAAAATGTATCAGGAAATATTACAGGACCAAACACAAGCTCAATCTGATACTGATCAATTGAAAGCGTATTACGAAGCCACGGGAGGGGAAAAGAAGAGAAGAGTATATGGTCTTGTATCTCAAGGAAAATGCTACTATGGACCAAATCTTCGTGGCTCTTCTGGATCAGATGTTTCATCATCAATACCACCTTCGAGTGCTCAATTAGCATCGAACCTGGAAGAGTTAGTGATGCGTTTGATTCCCGCACTAACAGAGCACATAGTTCCTGTGCTAACTGATCAGATGCTTCCAGTATTGACTGAGCGGGTGCGTGAAATGATTTTGGCACCCTCCCTGACTTCTACTGACCACCCATCAGATGTGGTACCAAATGTTCATGTTTCTCCTACTGCTACTATTCATGGGGGTTCATCCATCGATTTCAGATAATGACCTTAACCCCTAAGCCTCGTATTTGGAAGCTTTTTGTTTTGAACTTTATTATTGGTGTTAGGGATAATTCACATCTTTTTGGTTTGGAAGCTTTTTGTTTTGAACGTTATTGTTGGTGTTAAGGATAATTCACACCTTTTTTATTTGAACTTTATTATTGGTGTTAGGGATAATTTGAACTTAATTGAATTAGCTATATGCATTTTGATATCATTTTGGACCTTGAAGTATGTTAATTAGTATGAATTTTAGTTATTATTAAGGATATCTAGTAATTCATACAATATTGTGCATGAGGTAGATTGTCTGAATTTTAGTAATTTGTATGAAAAATATTGCGACAGATGGCAACAAATGATTTTGGTTGCTAAATGAAAAGCTGAAATGAGTCTCAAAATATTGGCGATGGATTAGCGACAGCATTTCTGTTGCAAAAGTATTCCAAACGACGAAATGCATTGTGAATTTAGCGACACAATTTTCTAATATAGCGACGGTAATTTTGTCGCAAAATGTAGCAACGACTATTGTTCGTCGCTAATCCGCCGCTAATATTGCGACAAATTCCATTTTCCCGTCGCAAATGGCTTAGCAACGAGCAAATCAGCAACAAATGCTAATCCGTCGCTAACCCCGATTAGCGACGGATTTAGGTCGTCGCTAAATGCAGATTTTTCGTAGTGATATAGGGCTTTTATGGAGACGTTGTGAAGGCTTTTGGTTCAGGGTAGGAGATGTATTGGTCTAAGTAGGTTCCATCTTCCCTTAAGTACTTCTTTTTATTCATTTGGCATCCATTCACTTGACCTTTTGAGTCATGTCACTTCTTTCTAAGGGGTTAGAGAGACACACTGTCACTCTTTCTTATGCATTTCAAACCTTTTCTCCTTTTTCAACTTTCCACACCTTTCATTCTTTGCTTTTCTTTGAATCTCTTTTTATTCTATTTCACATTGAACTTTGTTTTTGTCCTTTTGCTTTTCTTTCTTTTTCATTGCCTTTCCTTTTCTTTAATTTTGTGCCTTTTTACCACTTTGTTGCAATCCTCGTCTCTCCCCCCAAAATTATACTTTTGCTATTTGCTAAAGGAAAGATCGGGTGCCAAGAGAGGGTATTTTTTAGAATGGGTATAGGCTTGTATCATGGTTCTTGAAGGAAAAAGGTCTAAGCCTCAAAAGGGTTGACTAGGGATCTTATCATTGGTAGGTTATGGAAGATTTCAAGCTATCATTTGGACCAAGGAGAGCCTATAATCATGTCTCAAGTCAAATTCACTTAGTATTTCGCCTCAACAAACATTCAAGGAAAGTTCTAGACCAATGGCTCGGGACATGGACTTGCAATACGATTACTCACCACACAAGCTATGGGATTGCTAAAGACACAGATTCGGGGGCCCACAATGACCTTAGATAAGATTTAAGCTCACAATGGTCCCAAAAAACCACTTTATGATTATCATCCAATACAAGAGTCTCAAGGTCACGACTTTCACCATCCTAAACACAACAAATTGTTTTTGACCATAAGATCAAAGGCAAATGTGCTAGGCCCAAGTGAAGCTTTGCTTGAGGTATCCTTAACTATTAACTACTAAAAACAAAAACAAAAACGGACTCAAACCCTTAAGAAGGTTGTCACGCCATCCATCATTGGGAAGATCCACCCAGTTCACACAACACTCCACCTTTTGAAAGAACCGTGGCATTAAGAAAACCAAAGGCTTATTGCAAACATTAAAAACAAGAAGCTATAAATCACAAACAAGAAGCTAAGAACGAAAAGTTTGCGAAAAGTAGAATGAATATATACAAGAGGGGATTTGAATATAGAATAGATCGGATGAATATGTACAATTATATACAGACCCAAAGTAAAATCAAAGTGCGATATATGTAACAAAATATTAAAATTATATACAGACCAAAGATGAAAAATCAAGAAAGCATAAAAAGTGTTAAATATATACAATTATCCAAAATACAGGGCCTACCCCCTCAAATAAAAGCTAGCATTGTCCTCAGTGCCAACTAGCCTAAATAAAGCATAAAAAAAGAGAAAGGAAAAAAAGATATAGAAAACTCCCTATGGCCCGTCTCTCTGCATAGGCTCATGTGTAGTCCTTGAGTCCTCTCTATGCTCGAGAACCTCAGACTGGTTCCCTGTGGCCTGCTGCTGGGACCTCCTGGACAGGCTCCTGAGGTAGTGCACCCTATGGCTGACTGGAGGATGTCTCCTATGGGTCTTCCAGCTGGATGACTGTATCATCAGCTTTTGAATTATCCTCTTCCTCTTAGGAGGCCTCTGTGACTACTCTGGCTGTGGATGAACTGCTGGTGCTGGGTCCTGGAGCAATAAGTCTAAAGGCAGGTGATCTGTCTTCAGTCTATCAACATCGACTCTCAGCTCCTTCATAGACTCCTTGGAGGCCCGTGTCTTCCTCAGCTTCTTGTGCTCCCTCGCAAGCTCCCTGAGAGCCTTGCTATGTGAATTAACTGCCTTTGTGAGCACCGCCTAAGTGTCGAGGATTTTCTTTTGGTTGCCAAGTATCTCCTTGAGAGCATCCTTTATCAACTGTGGAACCTGCGGAGCTGGAGATGCCGACTGAGCCTCTACAATGGTGGTCAAGATGGAGAACTTAGATGAGGCAGTTTGCATCCAGTTGTTGATACTCAAAAGTGCTTGGCCAATCAGTGGGCGGTAATGGGATATGCCTGGAAAGAGAGAATCTCCGGTCCTGCTGAGGTGGATGGACCAACAGGAATGGCTGTGGATATGGATGGACCCGGAGGGATGTCTGTGTAGGTGGAGGTAGGCTCAACAGGATCCACTACCATAACTGGCTCTTTAGACTGGCCAGTTTGAGCAGTAGCTGTACCTTTGAAGTTCTTGCTCTTGGTGTTATCATCCCCCTGCATGCTGTATCAGGAGAAAGGGGCCTTCACTTTGACTTTGATGTCGAAGGGCCTCTTTTCCACCTTCAAATCTCGGAAGTACATAATGAGGAAACTAGGGAATGGATAGTTTCTATCATGCTCCGCACCCACAATTGAGATAATCCTCGACATCACATTCCTCACATTGAGTGGGTACCTTGCCATGATCGAAGTCACTAAAACAGCCCGGTGAAGAGGAAGGGTGTTTTCATGTGTCGTGGGGTACAACCTGCTATATATAAAAGTCTCCCACCCCCATGCCTCAAAGTTCAAACTCCGTCTCAAGATCTTGACTCCAGTAGTCAACCAGTCGGGGGTGGTACTTGGGATTGCCATGTACTGTGCTAGCTAGGGACAAACCTCCTCACCCATTTCCATCTTTTCCATGTACAGGGTCTCATCCTCCTCATTAAAGCCAAGTATTCATTGATGTACTTCCCATCAAATAACACTTTCAGATTTCGAACCTTGGTCACTTTGGAGCCCTTTTTGATGTGGGCTACATTGGTGTAAAATTCTTTGACCAGGTGTTCGTTGGCATCCACACACTTATCTAGAAAATGGTCCTAGCCCACTCTTGTCCTAAACTACCTCCTCACGTTGGGATTTTGAGGTAACAGGTCTCTATCAATAAAACTCCGCTTCGGGATTAACTTTCTCACCGGCCACCATTCCCAAAATTTATGATATGCCACCTCACTAACAAATCTATCTTGCAAAACCTCCAGCTTTCTTGTTCTAGCAATGCCCCCCACTTGAGGCTCATCTCCTTCAACTACTTCCTCATCATCTCCTACTGTATCCTCTCGAGATAATGAAGTTGTGGGAGAGGTGGAGTATTCCCCACTACATGCTGCTGAGCCCTCAGACGACTCATAAATAACATTTAATGGTGCTTGGGAAGTGGGTGATGGTGGAGGAGTGTATCTTAGCCTAGGCCTCACCAGCCAGTCTTCCATGTACTCTGGCACGGAGTCTGAAGAAATTTCCCATGATGGCTCATACTCACTCCCCGAGGAATGGGAAGCAGTTCAATCAGCAACTTTTATTAGTTTTCTTGTCCTTTTAATATTTTCTCGAGCTTGGGGAGTGAGTTTTATCATCTTCTTCTTCCCTCCCCGGGAGGATTCCCCTCTGCCCAGTTGTTTACCTCGTTGTCTCACCATTGTCTGCAAATACAATTCAATTGAACTTGTTAGTATGAGTTGCAGCAGTTAAGAACAGGGTTGCAGAAGCAGGAAAGAAAAATTGTAGACAAGCTGCAGAAGTCACCTAGTGTGGATCGCACAAAATCAACTGCGGCCGCACTGGTGTCACCATAGACCGCACAAAATCAACTGCAGTCTGCACAGAGGTGGGGTTCAGACTACGCACTCTCTATACCTAGGTAGTGCGGACCGTACAAAATGGTAGTGCGGCCACACTGGGCCACTGGGGTCCGCACAAAATGGTAGTGCGGCCGCAGTGCCTAAGGTTTAGCATCAGAAGTTCATCAGTACGGTCCGCACAGAATGGCATTGCGGACTACACAAGGGCACCACGGACCGCAAAAAATCGACTGCGGTCCACACTGAGTGCCTAGAAGCAACACTCACTTAGGGTTCTATAAATTTTGAAATTAAATCTAATCTAACACCTAAGTCAATCTCCTATGTGTTTACCCAGAGTATTCAACTAGCTAATTCTACTTTAATCAAAAAATTAACTACTCTAACCTAATCAATGCAAGAAAGTACGGGAAGCATAAAATGAAAGAGATGAAAAAAAACAAAAGAAATAAAGGAAAATAACAAAATGAAAGCAATTAAAATGAATTTAAGTTACCAGATGTGAGATGTGTGAGATGAAATGAAGCTTAACAAATCCAAGCAATCAGTTACAAGCAAAACGGAGGATGAACAGTGCTTTTACAATGTTTGAAAGCAAAGGGATCGAAAAGTTTGAACAGGAGGGCCTTAGGCCCTATTTATAGAAAAGGACCCGGGGCCCAGTCTTACCAACTAGTGCGGACCGCATATCACAACTTGATTCAAAGCTTGAGGAGGCAACACTCTGCGGTCCGCATAAACCGGACTGCGGCCGCAGAGGTCCATTGCGGACCGCACAAAATGTAGTGCGATCGTAGTGGCAAACTTCAGAGAGTTGCATTTTCACACTTTCTTCAATGCGGTCCTTATAGAATGGACTGCGGCTGCACTGAAAACTTCAGAGACCTGATCATTTTTTCCACTATGTCCTACACTGCATCAACTCAATCCTGTAACATCTCACAAACAGTTAGCCCAAAAATCAATCCTACACTACAATGAAAATCAAATAAAAAGAAGAAGAAAAACACATGGGTTGCCTCCCAAGAAGCGCCTGATTTAACGTCGCGACATGATGCATGTTACAATTCAATCATTTGAAATGCACAAGAGCCACCACATGGATATCATCAAACTTCCCCAAATAGTGCTTGACCCTATGCCCGTTCACTCTAAAAACTTCCCCACTTTTTTTCTTTAAATCAAGAGCACCAAATGGGGCCACACACACTACTTCAAGTGGTCCGCTCCACTTTAACTTTATCTTTCCCGGGAACAACCTTAGTCGAGAATTGAATAAGAGCGCCAAATCACCCACCTTGAAATCCTTGCCCCGAGTATATTTGTCCTGAAGGTATTTCATTTTATCCTTATACAATGGAACCAAAATTCATCAAGTTCGTTGAGTTGCTCCACCCGAAGATTAGAGCTATATCCCAATAAAGATTCAACTTCTTCAAGGCCCACATGGCCTTATGCTCTAACTACACTGGTAGATTACATGCTTTCCCAAACACCAACCGATTTGGCGACATACCAATTAGAGTCTTGTAAGTGGTCCGGTAAGCCCATGGAGCATCATCTAACTTTTTAGACAAATCGGTCCAATTGGCATTGACGATTTTGGACAAAATGCTCTTGATCTCGCTGTTGGACACTTCAACCTGGCCACTTGCTTGAGGATGATAAGGCATAGACACTTTGTGGTTGACACCATACTTGGAAAGTAAGGCATCAAAAGATATATTACAAAAATGCGATCCTCCATCACTAATAATTGCTCAAGGAGTGCCAAACCTTGTGAAAATGCTCTTCTTTAGAAATATGACCACACTCCTAGCTTCATTGTTGGGCAAGGCCACGGCCTCAACGCATTTTGATCATAATCAACCGCTACAAGACTGTAAGTGTTTCCTCACGAGCTTACAAAAGGGCCCATAAAATTAATACCCCATACATCAAAGATATCCACTTCAAGAATGGTGTTTAGAGGTATCTCATCTTTCTTGGAAATACCGCCCACTCGTTGACATTGATCACACCTTTTTACAAGATCACTTGCATATTTGAACAAGGTTGGCCAATAAAAACCAAAACTCAAAACTTTTGAAGCTGTCCTCGCCCCTCCATGATGGACACCATAGGGGGAGAAATGACAAGCCTCTAGGATGCTAAATTGCTCCTCCTCAGGTACATACCTCCGGATCACTCCGTCGGTGCAAATCTTGAACAAGTATCGCTCGTCCCAATAAAAGTCCAAACTATCTCGTATGAGATTCTTCCTTTGGTTAGAAGAGAGCTCACACAGGATGATGCCAGTCACAAGGAAATTAGCAATGTCCGCAAACCATGACATATCACTCATCGACACAGAAAGTAGCTGCTCATCGAGGAATGCATCATTGATCTCTAGGCCATCACACTGCCTTCCTTCCTTCTCTAAGCGGGACAAATTATCCGCCACTTGGTTTTTACTACCTTTCCGGTCCACAACCTCCAAATCAAACTCTTGAAGTAATAAAACCCATCGCATCAGCCTAACTTTGGAGTCTTTCTTTCTCATCAAGTATCTAAGAGTTGCATGATCGATGTGCACTATGACTTTGGCTCCCATAAGATATGGCCGAAATTTTTCCATTGCTAACACAATAGCTAACAATTCTTTCTGAGTCACCGTGTAGTTCCTTTAAGCTCGTTCATTATTTTGCTTGCATAGTACACCAGATGAAACATTTTGTTCACTCTTTAACCTAAAACTGGTCCAATTGCAACATCACTTGCGTCGCATATGAGCTCGAAAGGCAAGCTCCAATTGGGTGCGGTATTGATCGGGGTGGTGTTCAACTTATGCTTGAGAAGTTCAAAGGCTTGCATAAATCCCTCATCAAACAAAAACTTTGTATCTTTTTCTAGCAACTTACACAAGGGATTCACTACCTTCGAAAAGTCCTTGATAAATCACCGGTAGAATCCCGCATGCCCAAGAAAACTTCTAACCCCCTTGACAGAAGTGGGGGGGAGGAAGTCTCGAAATCACCTCAATTTGGCTTTGTCAACCTCAATACCATTCTTTGAAATTTTATGACCCAAAACTATGCCCTCCTCAACCATGAAGTGGCATTTTTCCCAACTTAGCACAAGATTAGTGTCTTCACACCGGGCCAACACTCTATCCAAATTGTTCAAACACTCATCGAATGAATCAACCACAACATTGAAGTCGTCCATGAACACCTCCAAAATATCTTCCACCATATCGGTGAAAATGGTCATCATACACTGTTGGAATGTTGCCGATGTATTGTACAACCCAAAGGGTATCCGAGAGAAAGCAAAGGTGCCATATAGACAAGTAAAGGTTGTTTTCTCCTGATCCTCGGGAGCTATCAAAATTTGATTTTACCCTGAATAACCATCCAAGAAACAATAGATGGAACGCCCAACAAGACGATCAAGCATTTGGTCAAGGAAGGGCAATGGGAAGTGATCCTTGCGGGTTACCTTGTTCAGCTTGCGGTAGTCCATGCACACTCTCTATCTAATCACTGTCTGGGTTAAAATAAGTTCATTATTAGCATTGGTCACCATGGTCATACCACCCTTCTTCGGCACACTTTTCATCGGAGAAGTATATGAGCTATTAGAGATAGGATACACCACACCGGCGTTAACCACTTGATCACCTCTTTTTTCATAACTTCTTGCATTGTCTCGTTCAATCTCCTTTGATGTTCCAAGGAGGGTTTTGCATCATCTTCCAAAATAATCTTGTGCATACAGAATGCATGGCTTATTCCTCGAATATCAGCTAGAGTCCATCCAATTGCCTTTTCCGCTTTTTGAGCACCGCCAATGTGGCATCTACCTGTATGTTAGTAAGACAAGAGGAAAGAATAACTGGTAAAGTTGAATTAGAGCCCAAGAATTCATATCTTAGGTGTGGAGATAATGGATTCAACTCCAACACCAGGGGTTCCTCAATTGAAGTCTTTGTTGGAGGCGTCTTTCTATTTATAAGATCCAAAGAGAGTTTCCTAGGCTCATAAGAATAAGAGCCCATTCCATGTAAAGCATTCCCGCACTCCACTTGGATCGTATCATCATTGACATCAAGATTCAACAATATGGCCTCCAAAGGGTCCTCGACATTGATCATTGCACTAGTATCATCAATTATCACAACCATGATTATATCCACAAATGAGCACACTTTGGTACAATTGGGCTACTTCATTGATTTGCACACATGAAAAACTACCTTTTCATCACCCATCCAGAAAGTGAGTTCCCCTGCTTCCACTTCTACTACAGCCTTCCCCGTAGCAAGGAAAGGTCTCCCCAATATGATCGGAACTTCATATTCTATCTCACAATCCAATATCACAAAATCAGCTGGCAAGATAAATTTTTCCACCCAGACAAGCACATCATCAACTATACCCAATGATCGCTTCATTGATCTATCCGCCATTTACAATCTCATGGAAGTTGGCCTAGGTGGCCCAATACCCAAAGTCTTGAAAACTGAGTAGGGCATCAAATTGATACTAGCCCCTAGGTCACACAAAGCTTTAGCAAAGTCTGCACTCCCAATAGTGCAAGGGATTGTGAAAGCACCGGGATCCTCCAACTTTGGCGCCATTGAATGTACTATAGCACTATCTTGGTGGGTCATCTTGATAGTTTCACAGTCCATGGATCTTTTTTTTGTAACCAAATCTTTCATGAATTTGGCATAGCTAGGCATTTTCTCCAAAGCCTCCACCAAAGGCACGTTGATAGATAAGCTCCTCATCATGTCAATGAACTTTTTAAAACGATTCTCATTCTTTTGCTTGGCTAGCCTTTAAGGATAAGGTGGAAGGGGCCTAGGCAAGGGTGCCTTGGCTTTTGGCACAACTGGATCCGACATGTCAATTACGTGATCCCTAGATGGGTTTACGTTATTTTGCGTTTCCACCTCGGCATCTTGAATATCAATCCTTACTTATTGATTCACATTCTCATCAACCACATTCTCACCCACCAAAGGAACGTCATCTTCTTGCAACTCAACTTCATCACCCAAAACTTGCTTTTGTTTGGAGGACATCACTGCCTCTTCCACTCCTTGTAGTTCCGCTATAACATGATTGTTCCTACCCTTTGGGTTCACTACCGTATCACTTGGTAGAGCACCCTTAGGGGGTGTATTCAAGGACTGAGATATTTGACCTAGTTGCACCTCTAAATTCCTAATTGAAGAATTGTGAGAAGCTAATTGCACATCAGAATCCGCATTCCATTTCATCCTTTGTTCGAACATCATTTCAATTCTACCCATTTTATTGTCGGATGAACTAGGACCCTGGGAAGGAAAAGGTGGGGGATTGCTTGGTTGTTGGTACATTGGGGGCCTTTGAAAGCCTTGCCCCTAATTTCCTTGGTTATTGTTCCACACACCTTGGTCATTGTTGCTTCCACCCCAATTGTTATTGTTGCCCCAGTTTCCTTGATTGTTGCAGTTGTTATTTTGATTTCCCAATTGTTGTTCCCTTATTGTTGATTGTTCCAATTATTGTTGCCTTGTTTTTTGTTACCCCAATTGCCTTGGGATCACCATTGTTGTTGTTGGTTGGAATGCCTCTTTGGCCTTGGTAATTATTCACATATTACACCTCTTCATTTTGCTCATCAAAGCCATCATCTTGAAATCCATTACCATCATTGTGAAATTGATCTGAATTCCCTTGGTTCTGTTAACCTCTTCGCCTTCTTTGGTTCACTAACATGTTAACACCCTCCATATCATTCACTTGGCGAGGATTTTGGACTTGTTGCAACTGTGTCTTTGCTAGTTGGTTCATGGTAGTTGTCAACTCCGTGATCGCCTGACCATGATCATGTAATTCTTTGTGTAAATGAATGACCGTGGGGTTGCCCTGGGGCACATTAGCTCTACTTTGCCATGCAGAGGATATATCTGCCATCTCATCAAGAATGGTACAAGCTTCATCATATGTCAACTTCATAAAATTACCCCCAGCTAATTGGTTCACTATGCTTTGATTCGTTGTATTAATGCCCCGATAAAAGGTTTGTTGTATCATCATCTCTGTCATATCATTGTTGGGGAATTCCTTCACCATAGTTCTATACCTCTCCCAAATCTCATGCAATGGTTTGGTGGGCTCATGCTTGAAGCTAAGATCTCATCCCATAGTGCTGCCATGTGCCCTGGTGAGAAATATTTGGCAATGAACTTATCCGCCAACTCATCCCAAGTTGTGATGGAATGGTTGGGAAGTCGCTCAAGCCAATTCAATACTTTCCCCCTAAGTGAGAAAGGGAAAAGCCTCAATCGAAGTGCATCCTCGGATACATTGGTTTGCTTGCTCCCCCAACATGTATACACGAATCCCTTGAGATGTTTGTAAGCATTTTGAGTGGGAGCACCCGTGAAGTACCCACGCTGCTCCAACAATGTCAGCATTACGTTGGTTATTTGAAAATTTCCCGCTTGGATATGGGGCAGAACAATAACACTCGCATAGCCTTGGTTGGCAAGAATTCTTGGTGGTGGCGGAGGAGGGTATAGAATATTTTCATTTGCATTGGACTGACGGCCTCAACGTTGTCCTTGAGGTACAAGATGTACCTCTTCATCTCCAATATCATCTACCTCTTCCCCCGCATTCACATTTCCAAAAGGATCATTAGTATTGAATGCCATTTTGGTACCTGAAGTATTGATACACACAAATTAGTAATAAGAAGGAAAGAAGAACAAAACACAAATCTAACTAAATAGATAGCCAAAACCATTAGCTCCCCAACAACGATGCCAAAAAGAGATCGCGACCTACTTTGCACTACTAATTAAGTAGTGAGAGAGGGTCATAGTAGATTTTGCCCGATTTAGGGTCGGGATTGATATCTACAGAGAGCTAGAATTTGGAATCGAGTATCTATCTAGTGTAGAGTTGCGTATGTGTTCCAAATTACACTTCTAATAATTTTTGGGGTTTTTGTTTAACTTCTAATTTTATCAACTACTATGCTAATGTAAACTAGAGTAAGCTAAGAGTTATTATGCTACGGATTGTTCAAATGGTTTAAAAGGCACTAGGGTAGTGACTTCCGCCTAGGTGGCCAATTGACGGGTACTTGAATCTAAGGCACATTTGATGTAAGGCCCCATAAAATTTTGTGCTCAAAACCTAGTAGCTCGTAGTTCCAAGTTCAGAATATGTGTTAGGAATGTGTAGAATTCTTCCTCGCCGCGGTTCAGACCCTTTTTACTGATTTTGCACTTAAAAATCAAGAATCAAAATTTTCCAGAAAATTGCCATTATGCGATCCAGAATGCGGTCGCAGATCAGGTATGCGGACCACATTTCTGCCGCAGAGTTAACCACTGAGTTAGTCGAAATTGATGTTGAAAATGCGATCCATTATGCGACCGCATAATCCATATGCGGACCGCATAACCATCACATAAATTTCTCAAGGATTTGTGAAGGTCAATTCTGCGGTGCATTATGCGACCGCAGAACAGAAATGCGGACCGCATTTCTGTCGCAAACCCAAGCAGAGAAGTTAGATTTTAGGAGCACTTCTGCAGTCCATTATGTGCACCGCATTTCAACTCTGCGATCGTAGAGTGCGATCGCAGACCCGACTCGGCTCCGGATTTTCTAATTTTTCAACCCGATGTCTTCTTTAATAAAACACCCCAACCCTTAATTTTTACACATTTGTTTTCTGGATAAAACTCGAGAGAAGGGAGAGAGGGTTCTTGAGAGAGAAAAGTATCATCTTCATCAATTTGATTTTCCAACGTCGCCTAGGCCCGGAAATTCTTGAGTATTATCTTCATCTCCATTCTTGCAGGTAAGGTTCCCAACCCTTTTTAACTAATTTTATAATTTAAATTGGGGGGGGGGGGCTTATCATGAATTGGTTCTTGAAAATGGAAGTTTAAACACTCATGCATGTCTATTAAAACCTAAAATCTAGTAAGAGTAATTAGGTGGGAGTGAAGAATTGTGTAAAGGAGTGTTGATAACCTAAATATGTTCGGGTAGTGATTGTGAACTTTGATTCTAAGAAATATGTATTAAATTTTGCACTAGATTGACATTGCCAGGCTTTTTGGTAAAGTTGGAAGTAGATATTAAAAGGGAATTCGGCTCCAGGTATGTATGGCTAACTTTGATCTTTGTAGAAACGCCTTGTTTGGTATACGAATGTTTGGCATGTGATATCTACGTGGCTTATTCATGAAAATTATTGTGATTTGTATGATTGTGATTGTTATGGAATTCTTGTGATTGGTTTGATTGAGTGTTGTGGTTAAGTCTCCCGATATAATGGTGCAAGTAACTGGCAATAAACTAAATGCGTGATCGTGAAAGTGTTATGTGGTAAGAGTTGAGAAACAAATGATGGAAGAAAATCGTGAATGATGCAACTGGAATAACTGTGATAACCACATCTATGGCTTATTGTGGGCAATTGTCGTTGTAATGTAAAGCACATGCGAGTTGTTGGATGTGAAGGAAAATAGTATTGATGGTTATGGAAATACTTGTAAATTGTTGTTGTTATTTCTTAAGAAGT